>JAVJIF010012519.1:0-145137 GCA_038442645.1 Agave tequilana
GGCCACTAGCCTAATGCTGGCATGCACACTTGTGCACGTCGTCGACCGCACTGGTCGACCGACTACTGTAACGGTCGACCGGTTCGGTCGACCGGCAGTAAGCAAGTCAGCTAATTTGGGACTTAAAAGCTTATGTTTTATCTTTTATAAAATCTCATAAAAACTCATAAATTTCAAAAAAAATCAGTTCAGTATAATACTATGATATACAAACATGTTTGAGTAAAAATCAAAACATGTTACAAACATTTTGAACCATTTTTGTGACATAGAAAATTTGCTTTAAACCAAAAACTGTATTTTTCAAAACTTGGATTTTTGAAATGGAAATCCGATTTTTTCAAAACACGTGTAAATACAAAAACATGATATTTAAACAACTTTTAAACATATAATATATGGATAGAATCCAATATACATGAAAGGTATTGTATCAATGTTTTTTGACATTAAATTCAAAAATAGGTTTTGTCTAAATACAAAACTCCAAACACATGAATAGGTTTATCAAAATAAGTTTTTCAAAATAGGTGAAGCATATATGTATATAGATCAAATCTAATATACATTAAACCATGTAAACTTGTTTTGATTCTATATTCATGAAAACCAAGATCGATTAAACCAAAAATCGAAAATCAAAACATGAAACTTTAAAGTAAGTGTGTGTGTGTGTGTTGTGAACTTGAGCATATCACACTATCTACCTTTACAAAGATCTAAACAAACTTAAACTAAAACAAACTGAAGCCTTCTTGACGAACTCCGTCTTCAAGTCGACGCGATCCAAACGTGATTCCCCGAGCTTGACTCCAACCGAGTGCTAGATGAACTTGATGCTCGAGCTCTTGAATCTTTATATGAAGGACTCCAAAACACCTTTGTTGAAGCCAATCACCTACTAATATCTTGATCAAATATCTGAAACTAAATATCACAAGATTATTAGTAAACTATAACTACATAACTTAATCATCATCAAAAGTAGAGTGGAAGGCCTCTGAGCCAACATATACTGGCTCAATATTATTTAGTGATGTTACCCTGATATGGTCACCATTACCTGATATACACTGGACACTGTTATTTATGTATTCTTATATCACTTTTACATAGATTACAATTATTAGCATATTCATGTACATCTGTTACACGGATATGCTCTATTACATCGAACACTGTTATTCTATGTGCTAGTATCATCATTACACGAACACTCTAGTACTCTGGACATTGTTATTTCATGAAGACACTTGTTACACTGAACATTGTTATTTTATGTACTTGTATATTTTTTACACGGATCATGTGTTATACTGGAATTATTATTTCATTTGTATCTCACTGTTACATAGATTCACCTGTATACATGCGTTGATTGTTTCTATATTCCTGTTGCATGGATCATTGTTCTTGTCACATAGATATTCTGGTATTTCTATTACATAACTGTTTTCTGTTACTTATATCGATACGATATTCCTATTACTGGGCATGAGTGTTGCTAATATGAGATGTGTGGAACTAAGTGCCACATGGATCTAAGCCACAAGGCCACCTCTAGAATCTCACATCTCTTATTTCTCATTTTTCGTTATCTTATTTCATGATATCAACAAAAGCTCATGTTATTATCGTATTACATGTATCATACACTGTTCTTATTCCAGATGCACTGAGTAGTTTAAATATAATAAATATAATATGGAGTGGGAGAGGCATGACGGTTGACTAGGTCGTATCAGGTGGATATCATGGATTCATATTTATCCTACTGCAGGGGACAGTAGTACTGGCTACCAATTATATATAGCTCATAGAGCTTCTTGTTTCTTGCTCCTATCCTAGTGGGTAGCTCTAATCTCATCAACGAGGGTTTGTTTAAGGCTGTGGTCCCAGGGTATGCCGGATACACCCACCTGACTAGAACTCCTTCACCATTGACTTACCAGTTAACAGAATAAAATAGTATAAACAATAGTGATATCGGGAATGCTTGTTATTTGGTTACTCTCTCGTTCGGATAACGGTACCTGCATGCCATATTCGGATGGGTTCGGCTGGAGTACCGCTCCAGTATGAATTGCCAGTAATATGAGACACTGAAAGAGATTGATTAAAATACTAGTGGTACTGATTATTATTATTGTATAAATCACATGACATGCTCGATACATGTATATTATTGTTCATTTATATTTGTTACACTTTCTACTATCTTATTTACCATCATGTCACATGTATACTTTGCATTTTCTATATTCTCCATAAACACACTATTCATGTACACGAATACACTGCATCTAATATACTGTATGTTTCATGTATTCTCTGTAGACGCACTTTTACTGTATAATCATAACTCTATAGTATGGCTGTTCTGCATACTTCATGTATACTGTTCATATTAATCAAGATACCATCATGTTATTGTTACTATTTATTTAAATATAAATAATATAATAAAACTTGATATATATTACTTAAACAAATTGATTTTATTGGTACAATATAATAATTTTTGGTTTGGTGATATATAAGACTCTTCCTTCATATATTAATTGATGTTACTATTATATAATTAAATAATATTATAGAACTCACACAATTGTACATGTTAGGCATTTATAATGTTATAATGCTAATATAACACTTGTTTATATCTATGTATATAGCTCGATTGTTAGTATAATTATATTATATCACTGGTATTTAACCATGTATTATATAGTGTAGTGATTGTACTATTATTATATCATATATTACTGCTTCCTTCATTTTATCAGTCACTCGTCGCTTCCTGATGACCCTGGGTTTTCATGCTCAGGTTGGAGATCCAAGACTTCCTAGTACCTGATACTCCATCAGGATATTAGCTTGGGACTCGATGCCTTTATTATTTATATGTATTTTTTATTATCCTGTCTTTATTTTCTTGGTTATCCCTATTTTTCATGTCTATCATGATTACTGATCCCTTTTGCAGGTATCTTGTACTTAATTAATATTGAAATAATTATGTATATGGTATTTATTTGCTGTACTGAGCTTAGCATACATATGTAAGGGCATTTTCACCCTGCGTATGTGCGTCGTTGTAGCGGTCCCGTATCCGTAGGATTGGAGCATTACAAAGAGGCTAACATAGCTCAATAGTTAGCTTTGTCTAAGCCCAATAGCTGATTTCGCCTGAGAGGCCATCATTACCCAGAACTTATCATAACTCCGCTGAGAGCTAACTTCTACCTTCGACTGAATCTTTTCATTGCTCCGCTGAGAGCTAACTCTTAATTTCACCTGAAGCTTACCATGGCTCTATTGAGAGTTTGCTTTTAGCTTCGCCTGAAGCTTTACACTGCTCTGCTGAGAGCTAACTTTCAAATTCGCCTGAAGATTTTCGTAGCTCCGCTGAGAGCTAACTTCTACCTTTGCATGAACCTTTTCATAGCTCCGTTGAGAGGTAACTTCTAGCTTTGCCTGGAGCTTCACATAGCTCCATTGAGAGCTAACTTCTAACTTCGCTTGAAGCTTTTCATAGCTCTGCTCAGAGCTAATTCATAGCTTCATCTCAAGCTTAGCATTACTCCGCTGGGTGTTTGCTTTTAGCTTCGCCTGAAGCTTTACACAGCTCCGTTGAAAGTTAACTTCTAACTTCGCTCGAAACTTTTCATATTTCCACTGAGAGCTAACTTTTAGTTTCGCCTGAAACTTTTCATAGCTCCATTGAGAACTAACTTCTAGTTTCGCCTGAAGTTTGGCACAGCTTCGCTGGGAGTTAACTTCTAACTTCGTCTGAAGCTTTTCATAACTCCGCTGAGAGCTAACTCTGAGCTTCACCTCAAGCTTAGCATAGCTCTGCTGGGAGTTTGCTTTTAGCTTTGCCTGAAGCTTTTCACAGCTACGTTGAAAGCTTTTCACAGCTACGTTGAGAGCGATCTTTTAGCTTCACCACAAGCTTTACATACCTCCGCTGAGATTTTAATTTTATCTTCGCCTGAAGCTTTATACAGCTCTGTTGAGAGCTAACTTTAGATTCGCCCGAAACTTTGTCTAACTCCGCTGAGAGCTAAAATGCTTAACTTCGTCATGGGCTAGCTTAACCACAGGCGAGGTTCTCATTAATTGACCATTTCAAATCCTTGATGGATTTAAGGTAACAGCCTCACTAAGTTAGTGGGGGGTTAATGGGTAGTTACACCCGTGATCCCTCATTAAGAGGAGACAATTAAGGGGTTCATAACGCTCCTAAACAAACTAGCAGGCAAGCCTCGCCAGCGGCCGAGCTATCCTCACCAAAGGATAATTTAGCCTCGCCAGAGGCTGTTCTAGCCAGCTAAAGGCTAATTTAGCCTCGCCAGAGGCAGTTTAGCTTCGCCAGTGGCTGATGTAGTCTCGCCAAAGGCTATTTAGCCTCGCCAAATAGGCATAACAGCTGCATTAATAGCTGTGTGCTAACTTTTAGGGGACCACTACCCCTCATTGAGCCTATAACTAGCCCACCTGCAGGCTAGTCTCAATGGCGGATCAGAGGAGCGAATCAGAGGAGGAAGCACAAAAGCTGTCATTGTTGAGAGAAAGAGAGACACTCTGACAAGAACTCATGTACTTCTTCTAGCGGAAGTTTCTTACAGCGAATTGATAATCTTAGTTTTTTGAGCTAAACACAGGTTTATGATACCATAGTTCTTAAAAACTAATCCAATTTCTCTTCAAGTATCAAGAGAATTCTTGAACCAGGCGAGAAGGAATTCTCAGGCGATAGTATCCAAGATGGAGTGATCGCGTGATCAAAGGGACAAAGTGTCCGCACGCTGACCAAACTCCTATCAGCACACTTTTCCAGAATCTCTAGAGAGAGAGTTCTTATATTTTTTCTAATTACTTGTAAGTTTTTTCAAAATTTTGTAAGTTTTCCCTTTCGATAATGAAAAACATGGGTCTCCAAAGGTGTTTTCAAAATGAAGGTGATGATAGGCGAGGTACAGCAAAGGAGAGATTTCAAATTACGGATTGCCAGGTCACTCCTACACCCCTGATAGTTCCATGCAAGGAGTCTCATTTATTCTGGTGGGTTTGCACTGCAGATCTTGCTTTTCTATTATCTGAAGAATGATCGACTGAGTTCACATCTCGTGACGAGGCTTTTGTTTATTTTTCTAGTGGTTGGTGAAAATCACCTAGAGGGGGGGTGAATAGGTGATAATGCTAATCAATGGACAAATAAAAAATTAAGATGTAACAGTCACCCAACAAGATTCACAAGATGAATGAAAGCAAGTAAATATAGCAATGATGATGATAAGCAGTAAAGTGCAAGAATGTAAACCAAACGCAAACACAAGGATATGTTATCGAGGTTCGAGCACCCAGCTCTACTCCCCGCCTTCCCCAGAAGGATTCTAGCTACTTCCACTATCACAAAGAAATCACAATTACACCGGAGTACCCAACTCCACAATCTCAAGTACAAACAATTTCTGAGTAGTCAAAAGACCACAAACTCTCTCTTTCAAAAGTCTCTTCCCTTACCAAAGGTCCTTAGAGAATAATGAGTAGGAATGAAGCTCTTGTTGTAAGTGAAGAAAGAAAATTAAATCAGAGAGTATTTCAAAAACACTTCAGAAAATGAGAGAGAATTTTAGCACAAAAACCAAGAAACAAAGCTCTTTTGAATGCCTTAAATTTTTGAATTTTTCTTGTAATGATTGTTGTAAACAATCTCTCCCCAAACACCCCTATTTATAGGAGAGGGCTAGGGTTAAGGGATAAACATAATTAGAATTAATCAGAGAGTATTAGGTTTGAAATATATCCCTTAAACCAATTTTAAACACAAAAAAACAAAATTAAAACAGCCCAGAAAATAGCCGTTTACTATTCAACGGCTAGTCCGGTCGACCGGTCGGTCGACCGCCTATACAAAAATAGAGCCGTTACAGGCAACCGGTCGACCGCCCGGTCGACCCAACAAACCCGAGAGCAAAGCCATTGCAATCAGGTCGACCGCCCGGTCGACCGGCAGACATGCACACTGATACGTGCATCTGCCAGAACCTCGGTCGACTAGTCCGGTCGACCGGACGACTGACATAGGCACGGTCGACTAGTGCGGTCGACCGGTTCAGGTCAAAAGTCAGGTTTAAAACACAATTTTGAAAAGACTTTGATTTTTATGAAAAATATCTTTAAATAGTAATAAGTATAAAACATAAAAATTGATTTGTAGGCAGAGGATTTTGTATAAAAATATTTTTGTACATTTTATAGAAAATCATCTTAGAAACAATATGTGCGCAAAAACGTGTGTGATTGAGCTTCAAACCTATCCATCATTCTTTAACAAAATTCTAAACCTATAAAACTAAAAACAAATCTTATTGAGCAATCTTCAAGTCTTGAGCCATGCTATGCCTTGCTAGAGCCCCTTCTTCTATGTTCCTTCCTTAATATGCCTTCTTTGCTTCATGAAACCTAGAAGTTGGTTCAATAGCTGAGCAATGGCCTCCAAATATGGTACTAACCTGAAACTTATCTTAAGCAAACTCATTAGTACCAAATAGCACTAATTTGTTTTGTCATCATCAAAACTCAATAAATGGAGAGTGTAACCTTTTGGGCCAACAATCTCCCCCTTTTTGATGATGACAAAACAAATAGGCTACAAGATAAAAATATAGGGGAGGAGAAAACTCCCCCTCAAATTATGCTATATAAAGAAAGCATTTAAACTCAAAAACACAAGAACTCATTGAAAAACATAAAAACATATATGCTCTTGATACCAATTTAAACCAATTGAAACAATAAAGAAAATCACATGTTATTTTCTTGACACTAACAAAACACAAGAATTCTCAAAACGCATGAAAACAAAAACAAGACAACAAAAACATATATAAATTCATATAAACTCATATGGAACCAAGACCATATAAATTTATTTTTATCATGCACTAACTTATTCTCCCCCTTTTTGTCATACATCAAAAAGGGTTAGGAATCACATGTTTAATCAATAATACAAACATTAAGTTCTCCACAAATAAACGAAAATCTAGCAAAATCAAGAGGTTTAGTGAAAATATCGGCTAGTTGCAAATCCGTAGAAACATAATCAATATCTATATCTCCTTTCTCAAAATGATCTCTAAGAAAATGATATCTAATCTCAATGTGCTTGGTCTTACTATGTTGATTTGCATTCTTAGTCATGTGTATAGTACTAGTATTATCACAAAATATTTTTATATGATCAAAATGCAAATCAAAATCAAGGAGAGTATGTTTCATCCAAAGGACTTGTGCACAACAAGCCCCCGCGGCAACATACTCCGCCTCGGCAGTTGAGAGTGCTACGGAATTTTGTTTCCTAGAGGACCATGAAACAAGACAATTACCAAGAAATTGACATGTTTCACTAGTACTCTTTCTATCTACTCTACAACCCGCATAGTCGGCATCCGAATAACTCGTCATTGAGAAATCTTCAATTGTCGGATACCATAGACCCATCCCAATAGTGCCCTTAATATAACGAATAATGCGTTTTACCGCAATAAGATGGGACTCTTTAGGACACGATTGAAATCTAGCACAAAGACACACACTAAACATGATATCCGGCCTACTTGCCGTTAAATATAAAAGACTTCCTATCATGCTTCTATATAATTTAATATCAACATTTTTACCTTGGTCATCTTTATCAAGCTTGGTTGTAGTTGTCATGGGAGTGTTGCAAGTCTTTGAGCCTTCAAGTCCAAACTTCGTTACGAGTTCCTTTGCGTACTTGGCTTGACTTATGAACGTCCCGTTTTGCAATTGCTTGATTTGGAGTCCAAGGAAGAAATTGAGCTCACCCATTGAAGACATTTCAAATTCAAGTTGCATGACCTTTTCAAAATCCTTGCATAAAAGCTCATTAGTAGAACCAAAATTATATCATCTACATAAATTTGCACAATTAATATATCATTATCAACATGCTTAGTAAATAGAGTTGTGTCTACTTTACCTTTAACAAAATCATTTGAAATTAGAAAACTAGAAAGCCTTTCATACCAAGCTCTAGGAGCTTGTTTCAATCCATATAAAGCTTTATCAAGTTTGAAAACAAAATCGGGATGAACATGATCAACAAAACTGGGAGGTTGAGAAACATAAACTTCTTCATTAATAAAACCATTCAAAAATGCACTTTTCACATCCATTTGAAAAAGTTTAAAATTTTTGAAAGATGCAAAAGCTAGTGTCATCCGTATGGCTTCAAGCCGTGCTACGGGTGCAAAGGTCTCCTCAAAGTCAATTCCCTCAACTTGAGTGTAACCTTGGGCCACTAACCTAGCTTTATTCCTAATGACATTTCCGGACTCATCCATCTTGTTTCTAAAGATCCACTTAGTACCAATTATTGGTCTATCGTGGGGCTTAGGAAAAAGGTGCCAAACTTGGTTGCACTCAAATTGATTGAGTTCCTCTTGCATGGCAAGCAACCAATATGGGTCCGTCTCAGCTTCGAGAATGCCTTTGGGTTCAAAATGAGAAATGAAAGCAAAGTTACCACATAGGTCATGGAGTTTGGAGCGTGTTGTGACTCCTTTAGATGCATCACCCAAGATGAGCTCCTTAGGATGATTTGTAGCGTATCTCCAAGCTTTAGGAAGCGGTTGAGAGCTTTCCTCTTTATCCTCTTGAACATCACCAATTGATTCTTGCTTTTCTTCTTGAGCGGGTGAGTCCTTCAAGGATAGTCTCTCCATGTCTTCACCTAATGGTTCAATCTCTACAATATTCTCAACAACCACATTAGATTCTTCAAACTTAACATGCATGGTTTCTTCAATAGTAAGTGAAGATCTATTAAAAACTCTATATGCTTTGCTAGTAGAAGAATATCCAACAAAGATAGCTTCATAAGCCTTAGCATCAAATTTACCCAAATTCTCTTTAGTATTTAAAACAAAACACTTGCATCCAAAAACTTTAAAATATGCAACATTAGGTTTTCTAGAATGATACAATTCAAAAGATGTTTTGGAAGAATTCTTACACACATAAATACGATTTGAAATATAGCATGCGGTGTTTACGGCCGGCCCATAAATATTGAGGGAGGTCATATTCACTTATCATTGTCCTAGCCATCTCTTGAAGTGTTCTATTTTTCCTTTCTACTACTCCATTTTGTTGTGGAGTCCTAGGACAAGAGATTTCATGCTTGATTCCCTTTTCATCACAATAAGTCATGAAGAGTTGGTTAACAAACTCACCACCTCTATCACTCCTTATTCTCAAAATCGAAAAATCTTTTTCTTTTTCAACCCTTTTCGAAAAATTTTGAAATGAGAAAATGTTTGATCTTTACTTTGCAAAAAGAAAACCTAAGTGAAACGGGAAAAATCATCAACTAAAACAAATGCAAATCTACTACCATTTAAACTTTTAGTTTGTGTTGGTCCAAAAAGATCCATATGAATTAGTTCTAAGGGCCTAGTAGTCATGATATCCTTAATTGGTTTGAAGGAAGACTTGGTTTGTTTCCCAAGTTGGCACGCACCACAAATGCAGTCTTTCTCAAACTTCAAGCAAGGTATACCCTTTACTAAATCCTTAGAATTAATTCTAGCAAGATGGTCAAAAGATACATGTCCTAATCTTCTATGCCAAAGCCAAGAATTTTCATCAAAAGCATTCAAGCATTTAGTAGAACAATCTAAATTAAGCATGTCAATGATATAAACATTATTGTCACGAAAACCGGTAAGAATACAAACATCGGATTTAACATCAAAAATCTTGCAAGAAGAGTCATCAAAAACAACTTTAAGTCCACGGTCACAAAGTTGACTAATGCTAAGCAAATTATGTTTTAAACCATCTACTAAAACAACATTTTCTATAATAGGAGATGCACCAATTTGAATGTTACCTATACCGATGATAGTTCCTTTGGAGTCATCCCCGAAGGTGACGGAGCCACCTTCCATGTACCTTGATAGGGTTGTAAAGTTGTTGATATCCCACGTCATATGTCTTGAACAATCACTATCAAGGTACCACCGCTCCCTACGTCTTGGAGCCTTGGTGTGTACCTACATCAAATAATTTAGGACTTAATTTTGGTACCCACATTTTCTTGGGTCCTAGGGGTTAGTTTCATTAACCCAAACAAGATTATTTGATCTATTAACTTGGTCATAGCAAAATTTAGCTAAATGTCCATTCTTACCACAATATGTGCATCTATATACTCTACCATATTTGAAAGCATAATGAGTGTGTGATTTGTGAGCGTGAGAGTTGTGAGCATGAAAAGATTTAGCATGTGTAGTGTGAGCATGAGTAGACTTAACAAGAGAGGTGTGCTTTTTAGAAACATGTTCTCAAGTTTCTTTGTGTTAAAAGCACAATCATTTAAAACTTTTTCAAAATCATTTATTTTAGATTTAAAAGAAGAAATTTCATTTTTATCAATCATAGGAGATTTTGCCTTATAAGAAATCTTGTAGGCTCTAAAAATTCTTCTTGAATAGAAATGAGATTAGAAGAAAGATCATCTTTTTCTTTAGAAACCATAGCAAGTTGATTTTTAAGAAAAGCAACTTCCTTTTGCAATTTTAAGCATTCAAGTTTCTTGTTATCATAAGTTTCGGAAAGTTCAACAAAAGTATGTACAAGAACTTCCTTACTTAATTCATCATCTTCATCATCATGAGATTGAGGGGTTAACTTAGGAGTGTTTGCCATGAAACACATGTTCGCCGTATCCACCTCTTCTTCGGACTCGCTTTCCGAATCCCACGTTGCCTTGTATGCTTTCTTTTCCTCCGGCTTCTTTGGATTGAAGGAGGAAGTCATCTTCTTCTTGAACTCCGGGCAATCCGCCATGATATGTCCGGGTTTGCGGCAATTGTAGCAAATGATCCTTCTCTCCTCTTTGCCTTCAAATTTTCTCCGGAAGTTGAGCTTGTTTTTCCGGTACAACCTCTTGACGTTCCGCACAAGTAGAGTTAGCTCCTCATCTTCTTCTTCGTCTTCTTCATCGTCATCATTGGTGGATGAAGTCTTGAAGGCTATGGATTTTTTCTTTGAAGTAGTGGCCTCTTCTTTTGCCTTCTTCTCCATCTCATGGGTCTTTAGGTTCCCAATGAGACTAATGAGGTCCATCTCGTCCTTGTCGTTCAATTCTTTTAAGGTGGTGGCCTTTATCTCCCATGAAGACGGAAGAGCCTGAATCACTTTCCGCACCTTTTGATCGTTGGAGATGTCATCACCTAAGGAAGAAAGACCATTAGTGATTTTAGTAAACCTTGTAATCATACTATCAATAGACTCATCATCAATCATTTTAAATGACTCATATTGGGACCTCAAGAGATCTATCTTAGCTCTCTTGACTTGTGAAGTCCCTTCGTGTGTGACCAATAAATGTTGCCAAATCTCATAGGCGGATTGGCAATGAATTACCCGTGTAAGGTCATCCTCATTCAAGGCGGTTAATAGGAAGTTTTGGGTCTTGGAGTTAGCCTCATATTCTCTAAAGTTAAAGTCGGTCCAAGTGCTCTCATCACCATCGGGTGCTACATAGGGTTTGGTCAAGGACTTGGCCACTAAGCTACCCAAAGATTGCAAAAATATAGTCATCATAACCTTCCAAATAGGGAAATTAAGTCCATCAAATTTAGGAGGGGTTTTAATGTTATCGGCCATGTTTACTAGTGTATGAATGTATGAATGAAAATGTTGATTAGCAAATTTTAAGGATCTCTCTATGGATGTTAAGCCAAAACCTAGAGTCCAAGCTCTGATACCAATTGAAAATCACCTAGAGGGGGGGTGAATAGGTGATAATGCTAATCAATGGACAAATAAAAAAATTAAGATGTAACAGTCACCCAACAAGATTCACAAGATGAATGAAAGCAAGTAAATATAGCAATGATGATGATAAGCAAGTAATAAGTGCAAGAATGTAAACCAAACGCAAACACAAGGATATGTTATCGAGGTTCGAGCACCCAGCTCTACTCCCCGCCTTCCCCAGAAGGATTCTAGCTACTTCCACTATCACAAAGAAATCACAATTACACCGGAGTACCCAACTCCACAATCTCAAGTACAAGCAATTTCTGAGTAGTCAAAAGACCACAAACTCTCTCTTTCAAAAGTCTCTTCCCTTACAAAAGGTCCTTAGAGAACAGTGAGTAGGAATGAAGCTCTTGTTGTAAGTGAAGAAAGAAAATTAAATCAGAGAGTATTTCAAAAACACTTCAGAAAATAAGAGAGAATTTTAGCACAAAAACCAAGAAACAAAGCTCTTTTGAATGCCTTAAACTTTTAAATTTTTCTTGTAATGATTGTTGTAAACAATCTCTCCCCAAACACCCCTATTTATAAGAGAGGGCTAGGGTTAAGGGATAAAACATAATTAGGATTAATCAGAGAGTATTAGGTTTGAAATATATCTCTTAAACCAATTTTAAACACAAAAAGACAAAATTTAAAACAGCCCAGAAAATAGCCGTTTACTGTTCAACGGCTAGTCCGGTCGACCGGTCGGTCGACCACCTATACAAAAATAGAGCCGTTACAGGAAACCGGTCGACCGCCCGGTCGACCCAACAAACCCGAGAGCAAAGCCATTGCAGTCAGGTCGACCGCCCGGTCGACCGGCAGACATGCACACTGATACGTGCATCTGCCAGAACCTCGGTCGACTAGTCCGGTCGACCGGACGACTGACATAGGCACGGTCGACTGGTGCGGTCGACCGGCTCAGGTCAAAAGTCAGGTTTAAAACACAATTTTGAAAAGACTTTGATTTTTATGAAAAATATCTTTAAATAGTAATAAGTATAAAACATAAAAATTGATTTGTAGGCAGAGGATTTTGTATAAAAATATTTTGTACATTTTATAGAAAATCATCTTAGAAATAATATGTGCGCAAAAACGTGTGTGATTGAGCTTCAAACGTATCCATCATTCTTTAACAAAATTCTAAACCTATAAAACTAAAAACAAATCTTATTGAGCAATCTTCAAGTCTTGAGCCATGCTATGCCTTGCTAGAGCCCCTTCTTCTATGTTCCTTCCTTAATATGCCTTCTTTGCTTCATGAAACCTAGAAGTTGTTGCAATAGCTAAGCAATGGCCTCCAAATATGGTACTAACCTGAAACTTATCTTAAACAAACTCATTAGTACCAAATAGCACTAATTTGTTTTGTCATCATCAAAACTCAATAAATGGAGAGTGTAACCTTTTGGGCCAACAGTTGGTACCGATCCTGTTCTCATATCAAGCTCCTCGATAACCAATTTTCTTTAAGTGTTGAATATGATGGAAAAGACTCATTAGGCCTTTAATTTTATCTCTGATAGACCCAATATCCGTCTCTTCTTCTCTGAAATGGGAATCTCCTTGCTGGCTACTTTTTAAAGCTCTTCTCCATTTTGGTCTCATTACATGAAGGGGTTTTTAAGATGTGCTTTACCTTCTTCTCTCCTTCTCCAGCTTTCTCTGTTGTCGCCATATTAGAGTAGCTCGAGGATGTTGGGGATCAGCTCGGCGAGGGCATCCTTGATGGCCACTTTGAAGATGTTATCTTGGCAAGAGCTTGGGGCTTGGGTTGGCGATGAAGGGTAGAGGGGGTGGTGAGAGGGAAGTCAGATATAGGGTTTGATTTGGTGATTGATTTTATAGAGGGAGATTTAAGTGGCGGTGGAGGGGTGGATTTGGAGGAATCAGGGACGGGTCACGATTATGATTCAGGGACCTTCAATTGGGCGAGTAGGGGTGGCAAATTGGGTGCTGCAAGTGGGTTTAGGGAGGGGCTGATTCGGGTTCGGGTGGAGAGGCCGAGTGGGTTCCAGAAGTCAGGTACTGGTTTCTGGTAGGATCCTTAAGAAACAACAGAGCTAGGATTAGGGTTTTGCTGAGAAACGTCTGGTGACGGAGGTGGAGGGGTGTGTTGGGGTGGGGGTTGCCAGTGAGGTTGCAATAGGTGGAGGTGGTCGTGGGGGGATGGTTTTGCTCTATACATGGGTGGGGGAGTTTTGTAGTCGCCATCTTCAAGTCTATGATATCAAGGAAATACTCAAGTTCAATCGCTCATCGTCCAACAGCTTAGGATTCTTTAAGACAAGTTTGACTTTGACATTTGCATCATGATTCTTTGTGTCCTATAACTCCACAGTACAAGCAAGATCAAGGTAACTTCTCATAAATCATCTGGCCTTGGTGATTTGCATTATTGAGGAGGGGGAGAGCTAGTCGATTTTATAAGGGCTTGGTGATCTTGATGCTAATATTGACACGAGCGAAATTTGTCCACTTCTCTGCATCTTGTCGATTGATCAGTGTTACCAGACCTAGATTCTTCGCAATACAGGGAATGATTTCTTCTTTGAGCATGTCTCATGGGATCTTATGGATTTGGATCCAAAAATCACAAGATTCCAATTTGTAGCTATCTGATAGGCTCGTGGACGACATTTCTCCATTGCAGCTAGTTTGTTTTCGAACAGCCAAGGTCCATTTCTCAGGACTCTCTCCTCTTTTGCTCTCATTAAGAATTGAGCTCTGAATAACTTCTCACCATAAGAATTAATTTTATCACCATTGATATTTCAGGCGATAACCACACTTTCTTTGATTTGTGCTCTTCAAAAGTATCAATCTAATGCAATTTTGAAGATGATGGTTTGATGGATATCGGAGTCGGCGGTTATTTGATCAGGGGTGATGAGTGTTGCATTGCTTGGTATGATCTTCAAGATGTTGTTCAAGTGGGTAATGAGAGATGAGACAGAGTTGTGTGGATCTATGGGGATGGTCAGGCGACATCAGTGTCAAGATCGGAGAGGTACAGTCAGGCGTATGACAGACTAGTAACTAGTTAGGAACCTTGCTGACGGCAAGAAGAGAGAGAGAGAGAGATAGAAAGAGAGAGAGAGAGAGAGAGAGAGAGAGAGAGAGAGAGAGGACACCGTAGCAAGTTACTTGGAATGGAGTTGGAATAGCTGTGATTTCAATTGTAAGTAATTAATGATTGATTTGTCTAATAATGAGCTCTCATGCGAGATACCATCTTAACTAAAACTGATGACATGAGGTTTTATTATTATTTATTTTTGAATATTTTACTGGTTTCTCTCATAAATTAATAGTATGTTTAAATTTATAACTTTCATGTCACACATCACATGTCTTTTTTAATTTTTTTCATCTCTCTCTTTTTAAGTGATAATGTAATGTTGTTGGAGCTATTAAATAACTTACCCTTTCACAATTATATTGCTTGATTTTTCTTTTCCAATTCGTGTGCGGGGCTCATGAAAAATGTACACAGATGCCGAGGAAAATCAATTATGGCAAGCACTTATTCAAAAAATAAAATAAAATAAAAAAGAATATTTTAAAAAAGGGTCAGGCTATCTAACATAAAATAAGGCTTGAAAAAATTTTTTCCCTTGAGCTTTAAGCATAGCACACAAATCACAGATAATCACTGCAAACGCATATATTTTACGTGAAAATTCGAATGAGGAAAACCACAGAGAGGGAGAGAGAGAGATTTCACTATATCAATGGCGATTACAATTAGAATTTCTGGGTACAATCGATTGTTCCCTTCCACCTTCCACATGGGAAAGGATCTACTATTTATATAGATAGTGTCTATTTAGATAAGGCTGCAGTGTCTAGCTCTATTTAAACATTCAATCGCTTATCTCAAAGGCAGTTAGAGCTGAACATTCAGGTTTAAACTGATTAAGCAAGAGTCCAACTTTATCTAGTGGTCTGCTTTCAGTTGTTGATATATTTGATGTGTTCCTAAGCTACAACTGTCGAGCTTAAATGGAGATTTGGCTTAAAGATAGGGATTCTCACAACTGATTCTATCTCTTACTTCTAACTACCTAAATCGTTTAGAGTTTGAATTGAATGAAGTCTCTTACTCGGAGGTTCTAGAAGCGGCCACGTGTCGCGCGCTTGTTTGGTGCTGGATGTGTAGGAAGAGAGAGGATATTATCGAGGAAGTCGACAAGGGTCGTCGAGGAAGTCGACAAGGGTCGTCGAGGAAGTTGTCGAGGAAGTCGACGAGAGTCTTCGCCAGAAGGAAACAGCAGCAAAAGCAGGTCAGCAGAGTAGCAGCAGGAGAGCGGTCGACCGGCCCGGTCGACCGCCCGCAGTAGCAGCAGATTGGTCAACCGGTTCGGTCGACCGACGTGCACAACATGCACAGAAGGCTAGCGGTCGACCGGTCCGGTCGACCGCAGAAGGAGATCAGTCGACCGGGCGGTCGACCGACTGAAAGTGCCTAACTCTCAGTTAGGCACGGTCGACCGGCCCGATCGACCGGTGCATAGGGTCGGTCGACCGACCGGTCGACCGACAATCGGGTCGGGCTGTTTTGCTGAATTAGAAATCTGTTGTATTTAAGGCGGATTTTCTAGGGTTTGCTGTACCAGGAAAAATTGTAGCTCTCTTGATACTCAGAGGTGCTGCAGAAAATTGTAATTGATTAATCCAATCAATAGAAACTCTCTTTCCTTGCCCCGAGGACGTAGGCAACAAGGCCGAACCTCGTTAATCTTTGTTTCGTGTGTTTTTCTCTGAGTTTGTGAGTTTGTGCTGTTATTTGGAATTGTTCTTCGTGCATTAGAGATCTAGGGCTTCCTCTTCTGGTTATTGTCGGCGCACAACAGGTGGTATCAAAGCTTCCCAGGTTTCGCTTGCGATTTTTTGGTGATTCGGAAGGGCATCGGGAGCTGATTCGGTGGAGATCGTGTGTCGATCTCAGATCAGCGGTAGTCTTGTTCGTGGGATCGTGTGTCGATCTCAGAACAACGCAAGGAGTGCTCAAGGAATCATTGGTGGAGTAGATCCGGTTAGAGACTCAATCTAGGGTTTCATGAAGAAGGTAAAAATCTGATTTTTATCGAAGTTGGTATCTATTTCCAGTTGGTTTTCCGCATATATAGAGGATCCAAAATTAGATAGATGGCAGAAGAAAGTACTTCAGTTAGGACTATGAATCCTCATCCGAGAATTGACGTGGTGAAGTTTAATGGCACAAATAATTTTGGGATGTGGAGATGTGAGGTTATGGATGCCCTGAATGCATCAAACCTCGAGGATACTCTACTTCTGGAGAAGAAGCGAAGCACAACCACTGATGAAGAGTGGGAAAAGATGAACAAGTCTGCGTGTGGCTTGATTCGATCATGTCTAACACAAGACATCAAATATCTTGTGTTACATGAGACATCGGCGAAGCATTTGTGGGAGACCCTTGAGAAGAAATATCTGACCAAGAGTATCGAATCGAGATTGCAGCTAAAAAGCAAGCTGTACGGGTTTCAGATGAAGAAGGGGTGCTCCGTGAATGAACATATCAACCGCTACATGAAGCTTCTTACAGATTTGGTGAACGTGGATGTCAAGATAGATGAGGAAGACAAGGCAGTAATCCTCCTGAACTCACTCCCGGCAGAAGAGTATGAGACATTCACATTAACCTTTATCAATGGTAGACAGACTCTGGACTATCATGAAGTATCGTCTGCGTTAGCCAATTATGAGACGAGGAGAAAGGAGAGAAATCTTTCTCAGTCAAGCTCATCAGCAGAGGCGCTAGCGGTAAGAGGCAGGGATTCATCAAGGAAGGGTAAAGAGGAAAGAGGAAGATCAAAGTCTAGGCCGGGTTTTAGGGATCTAAAGAAGAACCAGTGTGCCTTCTGTAGAGAAATAGGGCACTGAAAAGTGGACTGTCCAAAGTTCAAGGGGAAGAAGAAGGAGTCGAAGTCTGAGGCAAATCTCGCAAAGGTGGTTAATACTCAGAGCAGTAAATCATAGGCAGATGGATCGGACTCAGATTCATCGGTGTTCTCATTCTCAGTCACTACTCCCATCGTAGGCTACTCAGGAGATAATGAGTGGATCTTGGATACTGGTGCTACATACCATGTATGCCCTAATCGAGATTGGTTTTCTAGCTTTGAGAAGCTGGAGGGGTGTTCAGTCGTTATGGGTGATGATCATCCATGCATCATGGAGGGTGTAGGTACAATCCAAATAAAATGTTTGATGGAATGGTGAGGGAACTGAAGGAAGTGAGGTATGTACCTCAATTGAAGAGAAACCTAATATCTGTTGGAGCTTTGGAGTCATTGGGGCTTGTGGTATCAATTAAGGAAGGAGTCCTTAGAATGACAAAAGGCTCGATTGTGGTATTGAAGGCCGATCGCCGGAACAACCTATACTACTTGAAAGGTAGTACGGTAACAGGGCAAGTGGCAGCTTCTACCAGTTCAGATGAAGATTCAACCAGGCTATGGCACATGAGGCTGGGATATGCAGGAGAGAAGTCATTGCAAACTCTTGCAAGGCAAGGGTTATTGAAGGGTGCCGAAACCTGCAAGATGGAATTCTATGAACACTGTACCATCGGGAAGAAGACCAAGGTAAAGTTCGGCACATCAACACATTGCACCGAGGGGATTCTTGACTATGTTCACACTGATGTCTGGGGACCTACCAAGACTGCATCAATTGGAGGTAACCATTACTTTGTGTCGTTTATTGATGACTATTCTAGGCGTTGCTGGGTATATACCATGAGACACAAAGGAGAAGTCCTAGAACTGTTCGTGAAGTGGAAGAAGAACTTGGAGAGAAGTACGAGAAGGAAGATCAAGGTCCTCTGTTCAGATAATGGAGGACAATACAAATCCGATCCTTTCCTACAGCTATGTCTTGATGAGGCATAGAGAGACACTTCACAGTAAGAGAGACACCGCAACAGAATGGGGTAGCGGAGAGGATGAATAGGACTTTGCTAGAGAAGGTCGGTGTATGTTGTCCAATGCTGGATTATCAAAGAAGTTCTGGGCTGAGGCTTTGGCATATGCATGCTGCCTTGTGAATAGGTTACCGTCGTCTGCGATAGGGGGGAAAACTCCTCTCGAGGCTTGGTCGGGAAAAACAGCTGCTGACTATGATTTGCTACGGGTGTTTGGTTGTCTAGCCTATTATCATGTCAAAGATGATAAGTTAGACCCAAGAGCAAAGAAGGGTGTGTTCGTCGGTTTCAAGCGAGGAATCAAAGGGTTCAAGATCTGGGATCTAACGGACAAGCAGTTTCTTCTTAGCAGGGATGTCACTTTGATGAGGCTTCTATGATGAAGCCTAAGGTCTCTCAGCAGGTGGAGACTAGAAAGACAAGGAGGTATCGCAGCAGGTGGAGAGTGATGCAAATCCACCATCTCTAGAGAATTCAGCATCGGTGAGGATCATACCGAGGGTGACACAGGGCAGTGATCAAGCAGTTGAAGAAGATGCTGAAGATGAAGAGGGTCAAGAACAGGTCATGGGTAATGTTCCTGACTCTACTGCAGTTGAAAGACCAAGGAGAAACACTAGGAGACCAGGTTGGCTCACTACAGATATGGTCGTGGCGTATGCACTTCCGGTCATCGAGGAGGCTATCCTGTCCACCTTCAGAGAAACTGAGATCAGTTCGGAGTCGAAGATGTGGAAAGAAGCCATGAATGAAGAGATGAAGTCTCTCTACAAGAACGACACTTGGGAACTCACTAGGTTACCCAAAGGGAAGAAGGCTATAGGCTGTAAGTGGGTGTATGCTAAGAAGCAGGGATCTCTCAAAGAAGATTCGGTGCGCTACAAGGCCAGATTAGTAGCTAAAGGCTATGCTCAGAGGGAAGGAATTGACTACAATGAGGTATTCTCTCCTGTTGTTAAACATTCGTCAATTCGTATTTTATTGGCTTTGGTGGCACAGTACGAGTTGGAGCTTGATCAACTCGATGTAAAGACCGCCTTTCTCCACGGCAATCTAGAGGAGGAGATCTACATGACTCAGCTAACAGGGTTCAAGACTGCAAGGAAGGAAGAAATGGTGTGTAAGCTGAAGAAGTCGCTGTATGGACTGAAGCAGTCTCCAAGACAGTGGTACAAGCGGTTCGACAGCTTCATCAGAGGGAAAAAGTACATACGCAGCCACTATGACTCATATGTGTACTATAACAAGCTACCGACAGGGGAGTATATCTGTCTACTTCTGTATGTAGATGATATGCTGATTGCTTCGAGGTCGAGATCTGCAATTGATGTACTGAAGAAGGATCTATCTTCAAAGTTTGAGATGAAGGACCTTGGTGAAGCTAGGAAGATGTTAGGCATGGAAATCACAAGAGACCGAAGGATTGGCAGGGTGAGCTTGACTCAGAAGAGTTATTTGCAGAAGGTACTACAGAGGTTCAACATCGGTAAGGATACGAAGTCTGTAAGTACACCTATGGCTCCTCATTTCAAGTTATCTGCTAAGATGTCTCCGAAGAGTGTTCAAGAACGTGAGTATATGACTCACATTCCATATGCTAACGCAGTCGGTAGGCTTATGTACGCTATGGTGTGTACGAGACCAGAGCTATCACAAGCTGTCTCCATGATCAGTAGATATATGCATGATCCGGGACAAGGTCATTGGGAGGCAGTGAAGTGGATCTTGAGGTACATCAAAGGAACTATTAATGTAGGTCTGGTATTTGAGAAGGACTCCACGGGGAAGCAAGATTGCATCGGATATGTTGATTCTGACTATGCTGGTGACCTTGACAAGCGCCGGTCTACAACATGGTATGTATTCACATTCTCTCAAGTACCGGTGAGTTGGCGCTCCACACTGCAGTCTACCGTCGCATTGTCTACCACAGAGGCCGAGTATATGGCCATGACGGAGGCTATGAAGGAGGCAATCTAGCTTCAAGGCTTGCTTGATGACTTGGGAGTAGAACATGATCTGCTGAATATTAACTATGACAATATAAGTGCTATTTACTTAGCCAAGAACCAGGTCTATCATGCACGGACGAAGCACATCGACGTGAGGTTCCATTTTGTTCGGGAGATTCTAGAAGAGGGTGATATTGAATTGTTGAAGATTCACACATCGGAGAATCCCGCCGACATGCTTACTAAGGTGGTGTCTGGAGTCAAGTTTGCACATTGCAAGGCTTTGCTCCACGTCCTTCATGTAGCTTGAGCTTGCTGAAGCTCATTTGGATGAACTACGGATGGCTTGATCCCTTGGGCAGGGTACGTAGGCAACCACATTGGTGCAGCCACTTTCGAGTCGATAAAAAGTTCGGCTCAGATTTGGAAGAATCTTAACCGAGGTGGAGAATTGTAGGAAGAGAGAGGATATTGTCGAGGAAGTCGACAAGGGTCGTCGAGGAAGTCGTCGAGGAAGTCGACGAGAGTCTTCGCCAGAAGGAAACAGCAGCAAAAGTAGGTCAGCAGAGTAGCAGCAGGAGAGCGGTCGACCGGCCCGGTCGACCGCCCGCAGTAGCAGCAGATCGGTCGACCGGTCCAATCGACCGACGTGCACAACATGCACAGAAGGCTAGCGGTCGACTGGTCCGGTCGACCGCAGAAGGAGATCGGTCAACCGGGCGGTCGACCGACTGAAAGTGCCTAACTCTCGGTTAGGCACGGTCGACCGGCCCGGTCGACCGGTGCATAGGTCGGTCGACCGACAGTCGGGTCGGGCTGTTTTGCTGAATTAGAAATCTGTTGTATTTAAGGCGGATTTTCTACGGTTTGCTGTACCAGGAAAAATTGTAACTCTCTTGATACTCAGAGGTGCTGTAGAAAATTGTAATTGATTAATCCAATCAATAGAAACTCTCTTTCCTTGCCCCGAGGACGTAGGCAACAAGGCCGAACCTCGTTAATCTTTGTTTCGTGTGTTTTTCTCTGAGTTTATGAGTTTGTGCTGTTATTTGGAATTGTTCTTCGTTCATTGGAGATCTAGGGCTTCCTCTTCTGGTTGTTGTCGGGGCACAACAGGATGGACACGTAGTGTGATTTCAGGGAGGTCGAAATACCCCCTCTATTTTCCTCTCTTTGCACGAGATCGGGAACCTTCCTTCGGGAGGTATGTGTTCCCGGGAACTCTGAGAGATGGAGAGGGGAGCAGAGAGAGAAGGGAACTTAGCACCTGGACTTGAGTCGGTTGCTGTCACTTCAGTTCTTATTTTCTAGTGGCGTGTCTCTACAAACTGGCAGGGCCTTAAATGTGCGTGCCATCTGCTGCAATATCAATCAAATTATCATGACTTTTATGGGGCACGACGCTCGAGTTCAGGTCGTAATCAAAATTGATTCGAAGCCGCATCCCAATACATTTTTTTTTTTAGAAATGTTAAACAAGCAAAGAGAAAAATCCATGTCTGTATATTATATTATAAAAACTTTTACTAACCACGTCTACGATCCTTTTATATTTCATTTTTGGATAGAAAACAGTGAGATAATAGTTCTTCACCAATTATTACAAATCTTATAAGATGTATTTCAATATGATGTATATAGTAAATAATTTGTGCAAATACGACAATATTTAGAAGTAAAGATAGTAAAAATATCAAACATATAAATCATTCAGATTCACATGAATACCCGCTTTATGTCCAAAATCTGACCCTAAACGAGCTGGCTGAGTTTAAGTTTGAGTTAGACTTGTTTATACCAATTATTCACGAGCCAAGCACGTGCCCCGTGTCCCGCACATGGAAACATATCCACTTGATCTCCTGCTGTGCCGAGTGAAGAGAAGTCCGGCATGCAGGTCAATGTTTGTCTGTCCTAGTTTTGAAACTGATTTAATTTTACGCCCACATTGTTTCAAAATTGCTTCACTCAGGTTTCCAAGAATAGGTTATAAACGTAATTTAAGCTGGAAATTTGGGTATGGCAATAATTTAAGGGGACAAATTTTCTGCTGAGATTTAACTCCCACCACATAAGTCGTCTCAGTTGGTCTCCCACAGACATCGAGGCAAATGTAGGACCCCTCAACACCTTGCATTTCACAAGCTTTAAACACTCACCCCTCCCTTTGTAGAAATTAAGATTTAATTTGAGCCAAGTGTTTCCACTCTCTTGAGTCTTGACTCTTGGAAGAGTCTTCACGGCAAATGTGCGGTGGCACCAGACACTCAAGTCAATGCAATTTTATGTTGATATAATAACTAGGGGCCTATTTGGTTAAGGGTGGAAGTGAGGAATTGAGGAAGTGATAATAATTTCTTTTGGAACTTGGGAATTAGTTAATAAGTTTTCCAGTGTTTGGATGTTGTTGGGAAGTGTGGTTTGGAAAATGTTTTGTCTTTTCCGGTGTTTGGATGGTAATGTGAAAGTGGAATTGAAAAAGTTGACCACAAAGTTGACCGTAAAATAATATTAAAATAAAAATTAATTATGAAAAATAAAAAATAGACTGTAATTAGAATGCAAGTGAGATTTACATGATCAAAAAATTAACTGTTTTGTGCTATAACTTATTACAAATGAGATTTACATGACCACAAAATTAACTGTACCACTCTGGAAATGAGGAAATGATTGTGTAAAAGAGAAAAGAGAAAAGGAAAATGGGTTTTCTTATTTTCCTTTTCCGGTGTTTGGATGGATGGGGAAGTGAGCAATTATACTTCCCTACTTCCTTACTTCCGCCCACTTCCCTGCAACCAAGCAGACCCGTAATTGGTGTTAAGTTGTAAATCGTAATTGGTAAATTTTTTTACAGCTGTATTTGAGTTACATACAAATGAGTTTTACAATGTTTGATTAGGATTGTGAAATTGTAATTAGGAAACTGTATTGTATTTTACGGTATTTAGTTGTCGTAATGTGTAAGCCATAAGTGAAAAGAATTGATCATAAAATTAACTATTTGGTGATTTAAAAATTTTAAATATTACAAATAAATACTAAAAATATTAAATATTTAAAAATTTTAATAGTAATATAAAAATGAATACAAATTTTCATGATTATAAAATTAACTGTAGGTGAATTGTAATTGAGTTGTAATCGTATTGTAAATGTATTTTATGAATTACGGTTCAAAAATTACTGTAATTATAATTGAACAATAAGTATTATATGAATTACATTTTTTTACCGTCGACTTGTTGAGTAGTCCACACGGCAAATGTTGGGCCCCTTTCGAGGTAGATGACTTGCAAACAAGTGAGACTATGCATTTATGTTCCCACGGGGCACATGCCAACCTCACACCTCTCTTTATATATCTCCTCTTTGCAAACAAGTGAGAATGAAGGGAAAGAAAGTAGAAAGTGGAGATACATATAATGAGGAAGGGTAATAGGTATGCTGCTGCTCCTCATGTCTTTGATCTTCTTGTATTATTAATCTCCTCTTTAGTTGTGTTTCTGCTGCTACTGGTAACTCATATCCAATGCTCATCAAGAAAGACATAGAGACCATGCAAGCTCTCTTCCAACATCTTCCCCTTATTCCTGGCAGTCACTATTATTGGAACACCATGGATCCAAACCCTGGCTTCTGGGATAGAGTCGCTTGCTCTTCTTCTTCTTCCTCCTCCAAACCCTTTTCCCGTGTCGCGAAACTCTACTTCAACGACCTTGGACTCTATACATCATCATCCGTCGCCCATTTTTTTCAACTCCTCTGCCGCCTTGACGCTCTTGAGATGCTCGATCTCTCCTTTAATTCCTTCACCTCCATTCCCACCTTCTTCTCCAACTGCCCTGGACTCTCCACATCATTGAAGGTACTCGATGTTTCTGAAAATCAATTAATTGGTCCACTCAACAACTTTTCTAGCTTTCGTGCATTACAAGAACTTGATCTGTCTTCTAATACCTTGGAAGGACCAGTAAGTTCCCAGTTTTTTGATGGTCTGCCCACCTTGAGACGGTTGGCTTTGAACAATAATCTTTTAAGTGGCACCGTTCCAGTGTATTCCAGTTTAGAATCATTAAGTCTTGGATACAATCACTTCGATGGCCCTATCCCCATTGAGATTTTCCAGTCAACGAATCTCATCTTCTTGTACCTCTCCCAAAACAACCTATCTGGTACCATTCCAGATGAGATTGGTCATCTTTCAAAGTTGAATTTCCTTGACCTTTCATTCAATTCTCTGACTGGCACTATTCCCTCTAGTTTTTCCTGTTGTGCGCGCTATCCAATCACAACAACCAAACAATAGAGAATCCCAAAATCTCCAGCACAAAGAACAACCCAACAATCACACGAAGAACATACAAATCACAAAGACAAGATTTAACGAGGTTCGGCCTCAATGCCTACGTCCTCGGGGCAATCAATGGAGAGAATTTTATTTAGGAAAATGATTACAATAGCTCTTCGTCTCTTTGAATGCAAGAGAACTCACTGCTAATACAATTTCGCAAAGTTATTAAACCCTAAAATCAACATTAGGCTTAAATACCTCACATCAGCGGAGCAACAGATTTCACCCAAACCCGATTGTCGGTCGACCGGGACGGTCGACCGACCTCCTCTTCCGGTCGACCCGACGGTCGACCCAAGAAACCCGAGAGTTAGGTTGTTTACAGTCAGATCATTCCGGTCGACCGGCCGGTCGACCCAGAAAACCCGAGAGTTTGGTTCCTGCAGTCAGAGCACTTCGGTCGACCGGGCCGGTCGACCGCCCAAAACTCTGTGCATGCTGTGCACGTCGGTCGACCGGCCCGGTCGACCGACCCGCCTGTCTTCTGCTACTGCTGCTATTTCCTGCCGCTGTCCCTTTACCTTTCATCGTCGACTTCCTTGGCGATCTTCGACGGCACTTGGCAATCTTCTACAGCACTTGGCATGACATCGCCTCCTTTAATATCCTCTCTCCTCCAACAATTCTCCACCTCGGTGAAGATTTTCAAATCTGAGCCGAATTCCGACTCGATAGCGGCTGCACCTACATGGTTGCCTACGTACCCCTGCCCAAGGGATCAAGCCGTCCGTAGTTCATCCAAATGAGCTTCAGCAAGCTCAATTCACCTGAAGGACATGGAGCAAGTCTTTGCAGTGTGCAAACTTCACCCCCGACACCACCTTTGTTAGCATATCGGCCGGATTCTCCGAAGTGTGAATCTTCAACAAGTCAATGTCACCTTCCTCTAGAATCTCCTGAACAAAGTGATACCTGACATCAATATGCTTCGTCCTTGCATGATAGACCTGGTTCCTTGCCAAGTAGATGGCACTCATGCTGTCACAGTTTATCTTCAATATATCCTGTTCCACGCCCAAGTCATCAAGCAACCCCTGAAGCCAGATTGCCTCCTTCATGGCCTCTGTCATAGCCATATATTCAGCCTCTGTGGTCGACAACGCGACGGTAGACTGAAGTGTGGAGCGCCAACTCACCGGTGCCTGTGAGAATGTGAAGACATATCCCGTCATCGACCGGCGTTTGTCAAGGTCACCTGCATAGTCTGAGTCCACATACCCTATGCACTCCTGCTTTCCGATGTTGTCCTTCTCGAATACTAGGCCTACATCAACGGTTCCCTTGATGTACCTCAGAATCCATTTCACAGCTTCCCAATGACCCTGTCCAGGATCATGCATGTATCGACTAACCATGGAGACTGCCTGTGATAGATCTGACCTCGTACACACCATAGCATACATCAAGCTACCCACAACATTGGCATATGAAACATGAGACATATACTTACGCTCTTGAACACTCCTTGGAGACATCTTTGCTGACAATTTGAAGTGCGGCGCCATAGGTGTACTAACAGACTTAGTATCCTTGCTGATATTAAACCTCTGCAGTACCTTCTCCAAATTGCCCTTCTGTGTCAAACTTATCCTGCCAGCTTTCCTGTCCCTAGTGATCTCCATGCCCAATACTTTCCTTACTTCCCCCAGGTCCTTCATCTCAAACTCTGACGATAACATCTTCTTCAGAGAGTCAATAGCAGATCTCGACCTAGAAGCAATCAACATATCATCTACATAAAGAAGTAGATAGATATATTCACCTGATGGTTGTTGGCCCAAAGGCCTATCACCCTAGTTTTGATGATGATCAACTCATGAAGTTATGATTACTAATGATCTTGTGTTTAATTAGTGACAGATTCTTTATCAAGATCTTAGTAGGTGTGGAGCTTCAACAAAGGATTTAAAGACAAGTTGGAAGATAGCACCGGTTGATTCACGAGCCTATTCATCAAGAACACATCTAGAGATGAGCTCGGTGGATTGCATTTGGACCAAGTCAAG
Source organism: Agave tequilana (assembly GCA_038442645.1). Lineage (NCBI taxonomy): Eukaryota > Viridiplantae > Streptophyta > Magnoliopsida > Asparagales > Asparagaceae > Agave > Agave tequilana. The sequence goes on from JAVJIF010012519.1 coordinate 27,121, forward strand.
AAGATGAGAAGCCTTCAAGGGAAGACTTCAAGAAGTTGAAGACTTGTGTCTAGGTATAAGATTTTTATTTGTTTTAGATAAAAATGTAAAGGATAGAATAGATTGGTGGATTGCTCAAGTCTATATCACACACACACTCTTGATAGAACTCTTGATAGAATGATTTTCATAAAAGATTTTCCTAGTTAAGAAAAGATTTTTATTTGTGATAAAATACAATTTGGTTTTTGGTATTTCATAGTTTTCATATCTTATATCCAAAACCATGCTTAGAGCCTATTGTCAAAAACTAGATATTTCATCTTGATTGTGTAGTGGATCATATCCATACACACTATGCTTTTAGAGTATATCTTGTTTTTGTATTTGATGAAAGTTTGGAAAAACATGTTGATATTTCAAAACCAAGTTTAGTGCTTTATGTCAAAAACTAGATATGTCATCTTGATTGTGTAGTGGATCATATCCACACACACTATGCTTTAAAGTGTATCTTGTTTTTGTATTTGATGGAAATTTGGAAAAACATGTTGTTTTAGAAAAACAGTTTTTATTATGAGCCAATATTTTCAAGTTACAAAAATAGTCAAATCTTCAATAACATGCCTTGATTTTGTGCAAGCATGTTTCTATCTCATAAAACTATTTTTGTAGAATTTCTAAGTATTTATGGGATTTTTATTAAGCCAAAAAGACCTATCCTTAAATCCCAAATTTTCAGGTTCTGGCAGTTCTGATTTTTCAGAACTGACAGTGGCCGGTCGACCGGGTCGGTCGACCGGACGTGCACAGCGTGCACGCCTGTGTGCACTGGAGGACGGTCGACCGGACCGGTCGACCGCTTCAGAGAGCTTGGCTCTCGGGAAATATCGGTCGACCGGGCCGGTCGACCGACAGAGAGTTTACTCTCTTCTCCAGTTGCTCGGTCGACCGGGCCGGTCGACCGGAGGCTGCAACGGTCGGATTTTTGACCGTTGCCGGTCGACCGGACCGGTCGACCGGTAGCTCTGACAGAGCCCAACGGTCAGATTTTTCTGGCCTCTATAAAAGGGGGTTTTGTCATTGTTTTGAGCCAAGATTTTTGGAGACCTTAGAGCTAGTTTTTCCCAGTCTTTTTGAAGGGTTTTTCTCCACAAAATTAGAGTCAATACTTCCAATTAAAAGGAGAGTTTTATCAAAGAGTGTAAAAGAGATTTTCTTGTGTTTTTCACCAAAGATTCTTTCCTTGCTTTCTCACACAAACACTTGAGCATCCATTGAGCTATTCATCCTATAGGTATTGTAGTGAGAGTTTTTGTAGGTGATCAAGTGTTTAGATCACCAAGATTTCATCTTGTTCTTTGAGAAGGCGGACGGTTGTGTTCGCGGTTTGATTGAGGGTCCTAGTGAGGACTTGGTGTTGTTGGGTCCTAGTGAGGACTTGTAGCTTGAGGTGCGGCCTCGACGAGCCGGTGGGCTTGTGGTGTGTAAGGGACTAGAGAGTCCGAGGGCTTGTAGGTGTTGCGGCACCGAGGAGAGATCCGGTGGGATCTTGCATAGTGGAAATCCTTCGTGTGTCGAAGGCGGGGATGTAGAGCAAGTGTGCTCGAACCTCGAAACAAACCCTTTGTGTTTGCGATTGCTCACTCTTGCTCTCTTTCTCTTTTTGTCTCTATTTTATATCTTGCATTCAATTTATTGTGTTCATCTTATATATGCATGATATATTCCCTTGTGCTCATAATTGATATACATACTTGCTTGGGATTGTTGATAACACTAGTATTCAACCAAGAGAGCCAACGCGGCACCTCAACCCATTCAAGGGGAATCTAGAGGAGTTTGTCCAGAGCCTCGCAAGGGGAATTCGGCAACACTCTTGTGTTATACATAAGTGTTTAATTAAAAGAAGTTTAATTTGGTCAACTTAGTTTTAATTCCGCATTATTTGTTCATAAGTGACCATTAGATTAGCCATCACCTATTCACCCCCCCTCTAGGTGATCTTACAATTGGTATCAGAGCTAGTGCTCTTGATTTGGGTCTAACAACCTAAGAGTTAAAGATCCTCCTTTAGGCTAATCACAATATTTTGTACAGACACCATGGACTTCATGTCACCACCCACCTTTGACACTCTTAACATCCAAATTTGGAAGGTTAAGATGTCTTTGTTCCTCAAAGGACTTGGCCTTAGTGTATATCTTGCCACAACTAATAAAGAATATTGCTTAAATGGTAAGAACATTGAGGCTAATGCAAAAGCCCTACATGCTTTAGTATCTAGCTTAGATAATGATTATTTGTCTAAGATGACTAACCTTGATTCGGCTTTTGTAGTATGGAACACCCTCATCTCCCTTGGCGAGAAAGATCAATACTATGCGGGGAGCGATTCGGACGTTGGAAGCGACATCTCCAACGTGTGCTATATGGTCCAAGGGGATAACCCCCTTGAGGTAAACACCGAATCCGATGATGAGGATGTAGACATGTCATATGATGAGCTTGCTACCTTTTGTCATCTTGTGCTTGAAAAATATGACATGATTAAAAAGAAAAATAAAATTTGAAAAAGGAACTTGATTGCATGCATGTAGAACATGACTCTTTTAGAAGTAACATTGCATGTTAGAAAAAGATAATAAAATTTTGAAAAAGAATTTTGATGCCATGCTTAATGATAAAGATTCATTAGAAAATAAAATGGCATTCTTAGAAAAAGAAAATGAAGATTTGAAAAATGAGAATATTTCCTTAATGTCTAAATTGAATGATTTATGTGAAGGAAATATGATTTTGAAAAATAAGGTTGATATGGTGGAAAAACAAAAGGAAGTTATTTTGCAAGAAAATAAGTCTTTAAAAAGAAAATTTGTTGAAAAGAAAAGGACAATGTTTTTCAAAAGAAAAAGAAAATTGACTCTTCATCTCATCATGCTTTTCATGCCACCACTAATGAGATTAAGAATTTGAAAAATAAAATGAATAATTTGAGTTCAACTTTGAACTCATGTGCATTCAATCATACTAGATTGGAATCCTTGTTTCAAAAGAAACAAGTTCCTCATGCTCATGCACATACACATCATGCTCATGCTTATGTTGCACAACATGATCACACTCCTACACATAAGCATACTAAGGTGTACGTTTGTACACATTGTGGCCGCAAAGGCCATTTAAGAAAATATTGTTATGATAGATTAGGTCATTTCAATTTTGCCAAGAATAAGAATTTTTGGGTGCCTTACAACAAGACTAACCTCAAAGGACCCAAGAAAATATGGGTACCAAAACCCCCACCCTTTGATTTTGATGTAGGTGAGGGCTCTCACAAAACGTGAGAGATTTGGTGCCTTGATGGTGGGTGCAATTGAACTAAAATGACACATACTTGGAGCACCGCTATCAAGGAATTTTGGTGGGTCAACCACCATGCTAGGAGCTTTGGAGTTGGTAATAATTTCTAAACTCCTATTTCATTTATGTACATGCCTTTTAATTTCATGTATCATATAGCATGTTCATATTTTTTTTGGTGCTTCTTGTGGCATTTACATGCTTAAATGTAGAATATGTCAAAACTTGCATTTATACATATATGAATAGTGAACTACAATTGACTCATATATATTTGAACTTCATGCTCATTTGTATCCACTATATGCATGTGTATAGGCTAGTTTTGATGATTCGGTCATTTATACTTGTTATGCCTATCTTTGATTTTACTTCATGTATATGTGTGTTTAATTCAAATATACATGTATACCCGTGAGTCTCTAGCTTTCATGCAAATATTTGATAGACTCTTTTACAATTTTGGGATATGTATGTGTATTGTTAGATTTGTATAATTCATACATATACCATGAAGATTGTAGTTTTTAATAAAAATGATTTTGTGTTGATTTGATAACAATGATTTCTATGTGATTTGAGCTTGAATGACTACCTTCATAAAATACTATTTACATGATCTTTTGAACACTCATCCTTATGATACAAAATATTTTGAGCTTTATAGACCATGAGTGATTAAATCCTTGTGTATTTAGTATTGCTTTATGAAAAATATATGATTTGTTTTAAGATAAAAAAAAAAATAAGATTTTCATGAGATTCATGCTTCACTTTCTATTTTCATGAAAATACCATTTACATAACCTTTGAACACTCATCTTTTATGATAAAAGATAATTTTTGAGCTTTATGGACTATGAGTGCTTAAACTTGTATGTATTTAGTATAATTCATGAATAACATATGATTTGACATATTTGAAGGATCTTTAACTAGTTTTCAAAAACAATTTATACTAGTTATGTATTCTTCAAATAGTTTTTGAGATTGTCACATGATTCAATTTTTCTTAAAATTTAATGCTTCATGATTTGAATATTAGTTTATATGTTAGTTTTTGTCAACACTAGGATTTATACTTGAACATATCATGGGCCTCAAAAGATCTATTAGTAAGTGTGCTTAAATGCTTATTTGAACCCTTGAAATGTACTTGTGTTGCTTAGTTTTGATGATTCATACATATTTAAACTTATGTTCACCTTTTGGATTTGATTTATGATCATGTGCCTTTTATTTCATGTATATGTGTATTTTGCCAAACCTTAAAATATACATGTATAACTCTTGAATCTTTTGCCTTCAATGCAAATCCATTCATATAGACTCACTTGAGTTTAAGAGATATGTATGTATATTTCATGTATTGTCAAAACATACATATATCTTGACATATAGATTTTGTTTTTAATGATTTAATAAAAAATGTGTGAGATGATTTTGATGTTTATGATTTTCTAAGGAATATTGTACCTTATTGCCATTTTCATGATGCCATATTTCACATAACATTAGTACACTCACTTCTTTTGAAACTATTTGGACTTTATAGATTAGAGTGTTTGAGTGTTTTGTGTTTCATTGCTATTTCATGAAAATCCTTAGATTTATTCCTTGATAGAAGGATTTCGTACTAGTTGTTAAACACTCTCATTTAACTAGTTCGAATTCTTCATGTGTTGTTAATGCTAAGCCTAATTCAAATCTTATTTTTCAAGCTTATGCATTAGATTTTAAAATGGTATCAATATTTTTATTTGATATCAAAGAGAAAATTCAAAATTTGTGTTGATAAAATAGAATTAATGATTTTGTTTTGATGAGAAAAATTCAAAATTTTTGATTTGTATTGCCCCTCCTTGACTTCTTTATTTTTGACATAAAGGGGGAGAAAATTTGTTAATTTGATTTTACTTTGAACCCTTTGTTGATGATTGACAAAAAGGGGGAGAAGTATTGGTGTTTTTGTTTTGATATATATGCATGATTTCCTTGCTTAAGGGGGAGAAGTATTTGTCCTTCTTACTTAAAGGGGAATTAAGATTTGTATTTATGCATATGTGTTTTGATTTATGCAAATAGGAGTAAAAAGATTTTGATTTATGCTTGTTGCATCTCCATATTTGCATCCATATTCATGTGCTTCATGATCATATTTATTATTTATTTTATATGCATGAGTTAAGGGGGAGCTTCTTTGAAGCTTTACTTTAATCCATGCATATATAACGTCATGAGTTTTGTCATCATCAAAAAGGGGGAGATTGTTGGCCCAAAGGCCTATCACCCTAGTTTTGATGATGATCAACTCATGAAGTTATGATTACTAATGATCTTGTGTTTAATTAGTGACAGATTCTTTATCAAGATCTTAGTAGGTGTGGAGCTTCAACAAAGGATTTAAAGACAAGTTGGAAGCTAGCACCGGTTGATTCACGAGCCTATTCATCAAGAACACATCTAGAGATGAGCTCGGTGGATTGCATTTGGACCAAGTCAAGAAGATGAGAAGCCTTCAAGGGAAGACTTCAAGAAGTTGAAGACTTGTGTCTAGGTATAAGATTTTTATTTGTTTTAGATAAAAATGTAAAGGATAGAATAGATTGGTGGATTGCTCAAGTCTATATCACACACACACTCTTGATAGAACTCTTAATAGAATGATTTTCATAAAAGATTTTCCTAGTTAAGAAAAGATTTTTATTTGTGATAAAATACAATTTGGTTTTTGGTATTTCATAGTTTTCATATCTTATATCCAAAACCATGCTTAGAGCCTATTGTCAAAAACTAGATATTTCATCTTGATTGTGTAGTGGATCATATCCATACACACTATGCTTTTAGAGTATATCTTGTTTTTGTATTTGATGAAAGTTTGGAAAAACATGTTGATATTTCAAAACCAAGTTTAGTGCTTTATGTCAAAAACTAGATATGTCATCTTGATTGTGTAGTGGATCATATCCACACACACTATGCTTTAAAGTGTATCTTGTTTTTGTATTTGATGGAAATTTGGAAAAACATGTTGTTTTAGAAAAACAGTTTTTATTATGAGCCAATATTTCCAAGTTACAAAAATAGTCAAATCTTCAATAACATGCCTTGATTTTGTGCAAGCATGTTTCTATCTCATAAAACTATTTTTGTAGAATTTCTAAGTATTTATGGGATTTTTATTAAGCCAAAAAGACCTATCCTTAAATCCCAAATTTTCAGGTTCTGGCAGTTCTGATTTTTCAGAACTGACAGTGGCCGGTCGACCGGGTCGGTCGACCGGACGTGCACAGCGTGCACGCCTGTGTGCACTGGAGGACGGTCGACCGGACCGGTCGATCGCTTCAGAGAGCTTGGCTCTCGGGAAATATCGGGAGAGTTTACTCTCTTCTCCAGTTGCTCGGTCGACCGGGCCGGTCGACCGAGGCTGCAACGGTCGGATTTTTGACCGTTGCCGGTCGACCGGACCGGTCGACCGGTAGCTCTGACAGAGCCCAACGGTCAGATTTTTCTGGCCTCTATAAAAGGGGGTTTTGTCATTGTTTTGAGCCAAGATTTTTGGAGACCTTAGAGCTAGTTTTTCCCAGTCTTTCTGAAGGGTTTTTCTCCACAAAATTAGAGTCAATACTTCCAATTAAAAGGAGAGTTTTATCAAAGAGTGTAAAAGAGATTTTCTTGTGTTTTTCACCAAAGATTCTTTCCTTGCTTTCTCACACAAACACTTGAGCATCCATTGAGCTATTCATCCTATAGGTGTTGTAGTGAGAGTTTTTGTAGGTGATCAAGTGTTTAGATCACCAAGATTTCATCTTGTTCTTTGAGAAGGCGGACGGTTGTGTTCGCGGTTTGATTGAGGGTCCTAGTGAGGACTTGGTGTTGTTGGGTCCTAGTGAGGACTTGTAGCTTGAGGTGCGGCCTCGACGAGCCGGTGGGCTTGTGGTGTGTAAGGGACTAGAGAGTCCGAGGGCTTGTAGGTGTTGCGGCACCGAGGAGAGATCCGGTGGGATCTTGCATAGTGGAAATCCTTCGTGTGTCGAAGGCGGGGATGTAGAGCAAGTGTGCTCGAACCTCGAAACAAACCCTTTGTGTTTGCGATTGCTCACTCTTGCTCTCTTTCTCTTTTTGTCTCTATTTTATATCTTGCATTCAATTTATTGTGTTCATCTTATATATGCATGATATATTCCCTTGTGCTCATAATTGATATACATACTTGCTTGGGATTGTTGATAACACTAGTATTCAACCAAGAGAGCCAACGCGGCACCTCAACCCATTCAAGGGAATCTAGAGGAGTTTGTCCAGAGCCTCGCAAGGGGAATTCGGCAACACTCTTGTGTTATACATAAGTGTTTAATTAAAAGAAGTTTAATTTGGTCAACTTAGTTTTAATTCCGCATTATTTGTTCATAAGTGACCATTAGATTAGCCATCACCTATTCACCCCCCTCTAGGTAATCTTACAATGGTAACTTGTTGTAATACACACATGGGTCGAAATGGCTACGTGTGTACTTCTTCTTCCTGATGAAGCTATCAAATCGCTTGTACCACTGTCTAGGAGACTGCTTCAAACCGTACAGTGATTTCTTTAGCTTACATACTAACTCTTCCTTCCCTGCAGCTTTGTAACCTGTGGGCTGTGTCATATAGATCTCCTCCTCAAGATCGCCGTGGAGAAAGGCGGTTTTCACATCTAGTTGGTCAAGTTCCAACTCATTCTGCGCCACCAAAGCCAATAGAATCCGAATAGACGAGTGTTTAACTACCAGGGAGAACACCTCGTTATAGTCGATTCCTTCTCTCTGAGCGTAGCCTTTAGCCACCAGCCTTGCCTTGTAGCGCACTGCATCTTCTTGGAGAGATCCTTGCTTCTTAGCAAATACCCACTTGCACCCTATGGCCTTCTTCCCCTTGGGCAACTTAGTAAGTTCCCATGTGTTGTTCTTGTAGAGAGATTTCATCTCTTCATCCATGGCGTCTTTCCACATCCTAGCTTCTTTACTGATCTCAGCTTCCCTGAAGGTAGATGGAATAGCCTCTTCAACAACTGGAAGTGCATACGCGACGACCATATCAGTGGTGAGCCAACCCGGTCTCCTAGTGTTCCTCCGTGGTCTTCCAACTGCAGTAGAATCTGGAACAGTACCCATGATCTGCTCCTGATCCTCTTCAACATTTTCAGCATTTTCTTCAGCTACTTGATCACCACCTTGTGTCACCTCAGGAATGATCCGATCTGTTACTGAATCCTCTCGAGATGGTGGATCTGCATCACTCTCCACCTGCTGCAATACCTCCTTGGTCTTGCTGGTCTCCACCTGCTTAGAGACCGTAGGCTTCATCAAAGAAGCCTCATCGAATGTGACATCCCTGCTGATTATGAACTTGTTGTCCTTTTGGTCCCAAATCTTGAACCCCTTGGTTCCTCGCTTGAAGCCAACGAACACCCCTTTCTTTACCCTTGGGTCCAACTTGTCTTCTTTGACATGGTAGTAGGCTGGACATCCGAAAACCCGTAGCAAATCATAGTCCTCAGCAGTTCTTCCTGACCAAGCTTCAAGAGGAGTCTTCCCCCCTATTGCAGACGACGGCAACCTGTTCACAAGATGGCATGCATACCCCAAAGCTTCAGCCCAAAACTTCTTTGGCAGTCCTGCATTGGATAACATACACCGAACCTTCTCTAGCAAAGTCCGGTTCATCCTCTCAGCCACCCCATTTTGTTGCGGAGTCTCTCGTACTGTGAAGTGTCTCTCTATGCCCTCATCAAGGCATAGCTGTAGGAAAGGATCGGATTTGTACTCTCCTCCATTGTCAGAACGGAGAACCTTGACCTTCCTTCCCGTGCTTCTCTCCAGATTAGCTTTCCACTTCACAAACAGCTCTAGGACTTCATCTTTGTGTCGCATAGTGTACACCCAACATCGCCTAGAGTAGTCATCAATGAACGACACAAAATAGTGGTTACCTCCAATCGATGCAGTCTTGGTAGGTCTCCATACATCCGTGTGAACATAGTCAAGAATACCCTCCGTGCAGTGTGAAGCTGTGCCAAACTTCACCTTGGTCTTCTTGCCGATGATGCAACGTTCACATAGATCCAACTTGCAGGTCTCAGCACCCTTCAGCAACCCTTTCTTCACAAGAGTTTGCATTGATTTCTCCCCTGCATGTCCCAGCCTCATGTGCCACAGCCGGGTTGAATCTTCCTTCTGACTGGTAGAAGCTGCCACCTGCCCTGTCACTGTACTACCCTTCAAGTAATACAAGTTGTTCCGGCGATCGGCCTTCAACACCACCATCGAGCCCTTTGTCATTTTAAGAACTCCTTCCTTAATAGACACTCCGAAGCCCAATGATTCCAAAGCTCCTACAGAGATCAGTTCCTCTTCAGCTGAGGTACATATCTCACTTCTTTCAGCTCCCTCACCATTCCATCAAACATCCTGATTGGAATAGTGTCAACACCCTCCATGATGCACGGATGATCATCACCCATGACTACCGAACACCCCTCCAACTTCTCGAAACTGGTAAACCAGTCTCGATGAGGGCATACATGATATGTTGCACCTGTGTCCAAGATCCACTCGTCCTCACTCGAGTAGCCAATGACGGGAGTGGTAACTGAAAACGAGAACACTGAAGAATCCGAATTTGATCCATCTGCCTGTGATTTGCTGCTTGCAGTTTTTACCACTTTTGCGAGATTTGCTTCAGATTTTGATTCTTTCTTCTTTCCCTTGAACTTTGGACAGTCTACCTTCCAGTGCCCAAACTCTTTGCAGAAGGCGCACTGATTTCTCTTGAGATCCCTGAATCCCGGCCTGGATTTCGATCTTCCTCTAATCTCCTTGCCCTTCCTTGATGAATTCCTACCTCTTACTTCCAATGCCTCTGCAGATGGACTTGCCTGAGAAGGATGTCTCTCATTCTTCCTTGTGTCATAACTCATCAATGCAGACGACACCTCATCATAATCCAAGCTCTGCCTTCCATTAATGAAAGTCAGTGTGAATGTCTCGTACTCCTCTGCAGGAAGTGAATTCAGAAAGATGACCACCTTATCTTCCTCATCTACCGTGACATCCACATTTAGCAGATCTGTAAGAAGCTTCGTATATCGGTTGATGTGCTCATTTACTGTGCTCCACTTCTTCATCCGAAACTGATACAGCTTACTCTTAAGCTACAACCTGGACTCTACACTCTTCGTCAGGTATTTCTTTTCAAGGGTTTCCCACAGTTTCTTCGCTGACGTCTCATGTTACACAAGGTATTTTATGTCTTGTGACAAGCATGAACGTATCAAGCCACATGCCGACCTGTTCATCTTCGCCCACTCTTCATCAGTGGTAGTGTTCTTCTTCTTTGCCAATAGGAGAGTGTCTTCGAGGTTTGATGCATTTAGCGCATCCATAACCTCGCATCTCCACATACCAAAATTGTTAGTCCCATTAAACTTAACAACTTCAATCCTTGGGTGAGTGTTCATTATCTTAACAGATGCAGTTTCTTCTGCCATTGAGATTTTCCCTGATTCTCTATCTATGCGGAAGAACAACCAACTTGAAATAGATCTCTACTCAGATAAAAATAGGATTTTTACCTGTCCCTTGAAATCCTAGATCGAGTTTTTCACTGGATCTACTTCAACACAGATTCAACGAGCCCTCCTTGCGTCCTTCTGAGATCGACACACGATCTCCTCGAACACCCAATACCTCCGATCTGAGATCGACACACGATCTCCACCGGATCAGATCTCGAGCCCTTCGAATCCTCAGAAATCCCAAGTGCAACCCGGAAGCTCTGATACCACTTGTTGTGTGCGCTATCCAATCACAACAACCAAACAATAGAGAATCCCAAGATCTCCAGCACAAAGAACAACCCAACAATCACACGAAGAACAAACAAATCACAAAGACAAGATTTAACGAGGTTCGGCCTCAATGCCTACGTCCTCGGGGCAATCAATGGAGAGAATTTTATTTAGGAAGATGATTACAATAGCTCTTCGTCTCTTTGAATGCAAGAGAACTCACTGCTAATACAATTTCGCAGAGTTATTAAACCATAGAATCAACATTAGGCTTAAATACTTCACATCAGCGGAGCAGCAGATTTCACCCAAACCCGATTGTCGGTCGACCGGGACGGTCGACCGACCTCCTCTTCCGGTCGACCCGACGGTCGACCCAAGAAACCCGAGAGTTGGGTTGTTTACAGTCAGATCATTCCGGTCGACCGGCCGGTCGACCCAGAAAACCCAAGAGTTTGGTTCCTACAGTCAGAGCACTTCGGTCGACCGGGCCGGTCGACCGCCCAAAACCCTGTGCATGCTGTGCACGTCGGTCGACCGGCCCGGTCGACCGACCCGCCTGTCTTCTGCTGCTGCTGCTATTTCCTGCCGCTGTCCCTTTGCCTTTCATCGTCGACTTCCTTGGCGATCTTCGACGGCACTTGGCAATCTTCTACAGCACTTGGCATGGCATCACCTCCTTTAATATCCTCTCTCCTCCAACATTTCCTCCATTAAAACACTTCAACAATTCTTTGCTCAGAACAATTTCTTGTCTGGCACGATACCTCTTGGAACTACAAGACATTTGCACATGTTGAGGCTCGGATATAATAATCTCAGCGGCGGAATCCCATCAGATCTCCTCTCCCCTCCTAAATTGACGTATGTCGGACTTTACTCCAACCTTCTTCAAGGACCGTTGCCTCAAATGTATTCTCAAAAACTTCAAGGCCTGAAGCTTTAGTAACAATTTTCTCAATGGAACCATTCCACCACAAATCATGCGACTCCAGAAGCTGAGCACTCTGTATTTGGATGGCAATGAATTTCACGGAGAGATTCCACACCAACTGGAGAACTGTCAAAGTCTATGGGGTCTCAATCTCGCAGCAAATAAATTTCATGGCAAGCTACCCAAGGAGCTGGGTAATCTTGGTCGGCTAGCGGTGATGGTGCTTCAAGATAACGATTTAAGTGGAGAGATCCCTTCTGAGTTCTCTAAGTTGGCAAACTTGACTACGTTGGATTTTAGCCATAATTCACTAAGTGGAGCTATACCCGCTACACTTTTCAATCTGAAGAAACTTAGGACCTTGAATCTTGAAGGTAATAAGCTTAGTGGTTCAATCATGATACAATTGTTAACCTGAACTCGCTGCAAGAGCTACAATTAGGAAACAACAAATTAAGCGGAACGATTCCGAGGATGCCAACCAGCTTGAGTTCAACTCTTAACCTCAGCAACAACTTCTTCAGTGGATCTATACCTTCGCACCTCGGTATTTTGAATCAATTGCGAGTTCTTGATCTTTCAAGCAACAACTTCACAGGTGAAGTTCCGCATACTCTGTCTACAATGGAAAATCTGGAAAAGTTAGTGGTCTCAAACAATCAGCTTGCGGGTACTCTTCCATCATTTCATAGTTGGGTTACTGTTATTGCATCTGGAAATAACTTCTCTGAGGATAACACCATTGGAAGTAGAGATACAGAGACAAACAAAACTATTGTTAGCAAACAAGCAATTCTGATTATGATCACTGCTTTTGTGAGTGGTTTTGTTGTCGCCATATTAGGGGCCACAATTACTGAACAGGTAATTTCGAGATGTTGCCATCAGGCGACAAACAAAAAATCATCCGCAACAAGGAACTCTTCTCAACCTGACCCTATGGACAATTTTGAAAAAATGAGGGTTCGACATCAATTGTATGTGGCAAACCGTCGGGAGACAAAAAGCAGAGCAAGAAATTCTGGAATGTGAAGGGGAAAAAAAAGACTATTAGCTTGTTTTTATTACGCTTTTGTACATCTTGTTAAGTATTCTTGTTAATGCTTTTGATAATAAAAGATTATAAATTGGTCGTATATTTATGTTTATGCTTACTGACATAATTTATATTGGTGAATTCAACAAAATTCTTTAGAATTGGTTCATTTCCTTTCATATGCCCCAATTTTGACCTAGTATTGTGTGACTAAACATGACCAGTTTTTCACACATATAACATTCTAATAGCTCGGCTATACTTATCCAAAAGCATGAAATGCACACAGAATTTAATCCCAATATCCTTGGCTTGATAACTAATAATTTCTTCCTTAGATTTACTCTCCACAAATTTAGTCACATTGAGCTCACAAATAAAAATTCTATTGTATGGTCTTTTAATATCAATAATTAAGCACAAACTTCTTTCCCAGTAGTCATCAAGAATACACTGGAGTGACAATATAACACTTGAACAAATATTGTGATTGTATCAAGCTTATTCAAAATAATACCTTTCTTATCTATGGAGCCTTTTCATTCGTGTAGAATTGTATACGTGTTGACCCAATTGCACAATATACAGCAAGTCAGCAACTAACCCAAAAGGTGAGCTACGCAAAAAAAAAAAAATTCCCTTTCATTGCCAGTGAATATGTACGCGTCTCATTTGTGCTGGGCTGGTGCTGGCCCCAAAAAAAAAAAAAAAACAGAAATTCTTACAAAAAAAGTCCCTATATGATTAAGTGATTAACAAATCCTGATTGCGTGTGCGTGAATTTTTCCCCACTGATTTCTCCCCTCCAAAAAGATGGATGATTTCAGCATCCCCGCGATTCATGGACCAAGACTCAGCCTGGAACCTCCCGTTCCCTCACTTTGCATCATCTCCCCGCTGGTTCTTGTCTTCTGTCTCTGAAGAAAACAAGTGCAGAGTTTCGCTGTGACCAAGGCTTGGGCGTGCCAAAGAGAACCAGCAGCTTGGTTGTCATGCTCAAGGTGCTGAAGATCCTGTTCTTGATCCAGAACAATGATTCGGCGAGAAGGGCATTAATCTACAAAATATAGTAGTTCAATGAGTTGAAGTCAATTGAGATTGATCTGAATTTGATGTTGGAGAATTCATAGGATGTACAAATGGGATATAGATACACGCAAATGCTAGAGGAAAGCAGATTGCAATGCTTTGTTCTGGCAGTAAAATAGAAATGTAAACATGCTCCTTCTACTTTTTGCTTTTACTATCCTTCTGTAAAGCGAAATTTGCTTGAAGAGCGAAATTTGCTTGAAGATGTGAGACCTCATGAGCTTCATCAATGATGCTTTCTAGGTTCAGCATTAATGAGAGATGTTGCAATGTGAAAATGTAATATCCCCTACCTAAAAATACTGTATTTTTGTTTTATTTAATTTAATTTGAATTATGTATCCTTGTTAACATTGACTAATGTGTTTTATATATGTGTATATGTCTGTATATATATGTGTGTGTGTGTGTGTGTATATATACAAAATTATTAATATTTTTGTTAATTATCATTGTTATTGTAATTACTGTTATGTATTATTATTAACTATTATTATTAATATTATTATTTTATTATTTCTATTCTTCTCTTATTTACATCCATACCCATTCCTATTTCCTAGCCAAATCCTTTGAGCCCATGATTCAAGCCCACCAACCAATTAGATCCAAACCCTTTAACCCATTACTCTATAACTTGATCCATATCCACTCTCAACCCGAAACCAAATATATACTCCCTAACACAATCCTAACCTCAACTATTGAATCCTAATCTAAATCCTAACTTAATCCCCATATAATCTCAACCTATTTCCTAATCTTTTCTTCTCCTTCCACTTGCACAGCAGCCCCATGGCATGCCTCTCTCCTCCTTCACTGTGGGAAATCCTCGGAGCCACGACAATCTCCACCATGACCTCTCCTCCCTGTTGGCCCAAAAGCCCATCACTCTAGTTTTGTTAATGATTAACTCATGTAGTTATAGTACTAATGATCTTATGCTTATTTAGTTTCAAATATTTGATCAAGATCTTAGTCGGTGTGTAGCTTCAACAAAAATTCAAAGTCAAGTTTTGAAGCTAGCACATGTTGATTCAAAAGCTCGCGCATTAAGATCACATCATATAATCAAGAGGAGTCTATCTCATTAGATCAAGGTTTGGACCAAGTCAAGATGGAGAAGAAAATTTTCAAGAGAAGGTTTTCAAGACTTGAATCTAGTTTTGAAAGTATTAAGATTTTGTTTTAGATAAAATGTAAAGGACAGATTAGTTGTGGATTGCTCAAGCTCATATACACACACACAAAACAAAATTTATATGTGTTTTCATAAAATAGTTTTAGTTTTAGTTTTAGAAAATACCGTTTTGATTTTGAGTTTCTAAGTATACATCCTTATGTTTCATGATTAGATTTCATCAAAATAAGTTTATATGATTTATATGTGTTTTGGATGTCATCCATGCACATTATTGGTTCAAATATTTAGAAAACCTTATTTGATGTTTCTATATCTTATGTTTGAGTTTTGTATTTGTCAAAACTTTATTTTAGAGCTTATTGTTAAAAATAAAGATATTTCATCTTACATGTATATTGGATCATATCCATACACGCTAAGCTTCAAAAGTGTTTAGAATATCTCATTTTTGTATTTGAAGAAGTTTTAAAAAAATTATTTTTCAAATTAAAGATTTTTTTTGAAAAATACGGATTTTTCTTTAAGGCTAAATTTCTTTTTCACAAAAATAGTTCAAATAGTTTGTAATATGTGTTGATATTTAATCACACATATTTGTACTTCAAAGCATTTCAATGAACTTATTTTTGTGGATTTTATGTGATTTTATAGAATTTTATTGGAGTTTATAAGACCAAGATTTAATCCTGAAAATACCTGACCTGGCCTTCTGGCGGTCGACCGAGCGGTCGACCGAGCGGTCGACCGATGTGCACAAGATACATACACAGGCCTTGGCTTGAGGGCTGGTCGACCGGCGGTCGACCGATCCAGAGAGTTCACTCTCTGGATCTAGCTCCAGTCGACCGGGCGGTCGACCGGCCAGAGAGCTTTGCTCTCTGGATCTTGCCTCGGTAGACCGACTGGTGGACCGATAGTCAATAGCAGGGTGCGGTCGGCCGGGCGGTCGACCGGCAGCCCCAACGGTCATAAATATGACCGTTGGTCGGTCGACCGACATATCATCCTGGCTGTAGGTTTGACACCAACGGATATATTTTTGGACTCTATAAAAGGGGCTTTTTTGGCTAGTTTTACACAAGATTTGAAAAGGGTTTTAGAGCCAGTTTTTCCATCTCTCTTAGGGTTTTTCTCCACTTGTTTTTGGGCTAAAACTTCTATATCAAAAGGAGAGTTTTCAAGAGTATTTTTCAAAAGAGATTTCTTGAGTTTTCCACCACAACTCTATCTTGTTTTTCTCACACAAACTTGAGCTTTCCATTGCTTTATCAATCCTCTAGAGATCTTTATTGTGGGAGTTATTTTTGTGATCAAGAGAAGTGATCACAAGATTTAATTCTTGTATTGTGAGAAATTGTAGAGGTTGTGGCCTCGGTGAAGAGAGTTGTGTGGTGATCAAGTGAAGTGATCACCAAGTGTTCCACCTTATAGTTGGAGGAGTTGTAAGAGGTGCGGCCTCGGCAAGCTAGTGTGCTTGCGTGTGTTGTTCTTGCGGGAACAAGTGAGGGACTTACGGGTCCAAGAGTTCTAGTGTGAACTCGTTGTAGGTGTTGCAGCACCGAGTGATCTTGCGGGATCGATTCTAGTGAAAATCCTTCATAATGTTGAAGGCGGGAACGTAGAGCAAGAGTACTCGAATCTCGAAACAATTCTCTCGTGTTTGCGATTGTTCATCTCTCTCTCACTTGTGTTTATATATCTTACATGCTTATATTGTTTATCTCTTTATATGCTTGATATATCTTGTGCTCAATTGATATATGCTTGGGATTGTGTGTTCACACTGCTATTCAACCAAGAGAGCCATAGTGGCACCTCAACTCTTAATCTGGAGGAATCTTGAGGAGATAGTCCAGAGCCCTTCACCGGGAATTCGCTACACTCTTGTGTTATACTTTGTGTGTTAGCTTAATAGCTTTAGTTTACATAAATAGTTTTTAATTCCGTATCATTTGCATTAGATTAGCTTGTACACCTATTCTTCCCCTCTAGGTGTATTTCAATTGGTATCAGAGCTTGGTGCTCTTGATTTGAGTCTAACAACCTTGAGTTAAAGATTCTCATTTTAGCTAATCACAATATTTGTTTACACACACATATGGATTTCATGACACGTCCCATGTTTGACATTCCAAACTTGAAAAGTTAAGATGTCCATGTACCTAAAAGCCCTAGGGATTCATGTTTATTTTGCCACCATTAAAGATTCTTAATGTTTAAATGGCAAACATCTTGAGGCTAACACAAAAGCCATCTATGCTTTAAAATCTACCCTAAATGATGAATATTTATCTAGGATTGCTAACTTTGATTCTGCGTTTGTAGTATGGAACACACTTGTCTCCCTTGGTGAACAAAAACAATACTATATGGGGAGTGACTCGGATGATGGAAGTGATGCTTCCAACATATGCTACATGGTCCAAGGGGATAATCCCCTTGAGGTAAATTCTGAATCGAACTAGAAGAAGATATTGATATGCCTTATGAGGAGCTTGCATCTTTTTCTCAAAAACTTCTTGAAAATGAATTGTTGAAGAAAGAAAAAGATTCATTTAAAAATAAATTTGAAATTATTTTGAAAGAAAATGAATTTTTGAAAAAGGAGAATATTTCCTTATCTTCAAAATTAAATGACATTTTGAAGGAAACAATTCATTGAAAAATAAAATTATTTTGGTGGAAAAGGAAAAAGAGATTGTTTTGGAAGAAAATAACTCTTTGAAAAGGAAAATTATTTCAAAAGAAAAAGATAACATTTCTAAAAAGAAAAAGATTATTGATTCTCATTCTTACCATGTCTCTCATACTAATAATGTTGCATCCTCTTTTGATAAAAATGAGATTCATGTTTTGAAAAAGAGAATTGATTGTTTGAGCTCAAATTTGAGCAATTGCGCATTTAACCATAATATATTGGAATCCATGTTTCGCAAGAAACAAATTTCACATGTTCATGCACATACCCCACCGCATACATATGCACACCATGCTCACACTCACACCACTCATATGCATGCTAGAGTGTACAAATGTACACATTACGGTCGCAAAGGCCATTTAGCAAAGTTTTATTTTGATAAGATAAATCATATAAATTTTACAAATAAAAATGTTTGGGTTCCTTATGATGCTAACCCCTGTGGACCCAAAACGAAATGGGTACCAAAATTTTCACCACTTGTATTTGATATAAGTGTGGGCTCTCACATGACGTGAGAGGTATAGTGCCTTGGTGGTGGATGCATGAGCTAGATGGACATACCAAATTGATGCATCGCTGTTAAGGATGTTTGGTGGGAGGACCACCATGATTTGAAGACCTAGAGAATAGTTTATATGGTTTAGTAACTATCTCTAAATTCCTAATTTAGTTTACATGCTTTTACATTGATCATTTTTAGCATGTTATGATTTTAATACTCATTATGTTTGTTTTATACTTAATGTGGTAATTACTTGTTTAGATATAGTTTTCGTTAAAACTTGTGTCTATACTTGTACAAATATTGAGCTACACTTGATTATTATATGTTTATACTTCATTGCTCATTTGTACTCATTACATGTACATGTATAACCGAGTTTTGATGATTCTTTCATTTATACTTGTTTTTTCCCTATTTTTTTTACATGTTTAGTTTCATGTATATGTTATTTTTGTCTAAAACTAATAGATATACATGTATATCCTTGAGTCACTTGCCTTCATGCAAAATTTCATTTTTGACTCGTTTTTTTGGATATATATATATACCTTTAATTTCAACAAAACATACATATATCTTTATGCTTGTTTAGTTTTGATGAAAATTTTAGCTTTGATAATTTTCATGTTTTTGATAAAAGAATTGAAAAACACCTAGAGGGGGGGGGGTGAATAGGTGCAAGTGCTAATCTAGTGCTAAATGCAAAACTTAGTGCGCTAAATGCGGAAGCTAATGCAAATCTTGCAACACACTTAGTACAATCAACAAGTGTAGCCGAATTCCCCGTGAAGGGCTCTGGACTAACTCCTCTTGATTCCCCTTGAATGGGTTGAGGTGCTATGTGAAGCTCTTGTTGATTAGGTACAAGTAAGGCACACACAAACAACCAAGCATACACAAGATATAGCAATATGAAATATGCAAGGTACTATGCAAGCAATAAGATATGAAATGGCAATATGAAATATGCTCAACACAAGCAAGTATGATATGATGATATGAATGATGCTTTGCACAAATGTAAAGAGAGAGAGAGTTTAGAGACAAGTGGATCAAACGCAAAGTCCAAGATATGTTTCGAGGTTCGAGCACCTTGCTCTACATCCCCGCCTACACCACCGTGTAGGATTTCCAATCCACTATAGGAGTACCGAACTCCTCTCTCAACCTTACAAAGCCACCGAGGCTATACAACCACAATCCACCTCTACCGAAGAGGGATAAGGCCCGTAGCCAATACAAACACAATCACCTCTACCGAAGAGGGATCCAAACTCAATACCACTCCGATCAACCTCTACCAAAGAGGGATACAACAAAAGCAAGGAGGGTTTACAACTTAGAGGCTTAACCTCAAACACTTCTCTTTTTCTCTCTTTTCCACAAAAAACAAGATCCTAAATAGATTAGGATAGTATGATAGCTCAAGTGTGAAAAACTAGGTGTTTGGAAAACAAGCAACAAAGAAAAACACTTGGGAAAATTCTTGCAAATGATATAGAATGAAAACCAAGACAAATCTCCCAAAATACTCTTTTCTTTGATTTTTCTAAAAACCTAAAACAATAAGGATGAGAAGTTTAAAGCCCAAAAACTCTTTTTAAAACTCTTTTAAACACTTCAGAAAACTGGAATTTTTCCTCTTAAAAATCTTTTCCAAAATCCCCAAAGAGATGGGGTTTATATAGGCCCATCAGAAAACTAGCCGTTAGAGCTGAGCTGGCAGCTCTGACAGGCAACGGTCGACCGGCCCGGTCGACCGCCAACGGTCAGAAATATGACTGTTGGGCAACTGCGGTCGACTGGCCCGGGACCCAAACAAACAGAGAGCAGAGCTCTCATCTCGGTCGACCGGCACGGTCGACCCAAGCAAACAGAGAGCAGAGCTCTCGGCCCGGTCGACCCGTACGGTCGACCGTCCCAAGTCTGCCAGACGTGCACAGATCTGTGCACGTCCGGTCGACCGGCCCGGTCGACCGGACTTCAGCCAAGTCGACTAATCAGGTTAGTAGTCGACTGGTTGAAGCCTGGAACAGATTTCTGGGTCAGAAAAACATTTAGAAATATTTTCTAAAAATCTTTTAACACTTCTAAAATTCTATAAAACTTGTTTTATCATTTTATATTGAAACATAAACAAGTGATAAAAATTTCAAGACATATATCAAACATATCAATTCATTTTTGTGTCTTGCAAATTTTATCAAAAACAAAACTTGTATTTTGTCAAACTTGATTTTTCCAAAACATGAATAGGATAGTCAAAATAAGTTTGTCTAGCAAGTTTAAAGCATGTATGTATATCTAGAATACATCTAATATACATAAGAATAAAGTAAACTTGTTTTGATCTATTATTCATGAAAACTAAAATCCAAATCATGAAACGTGTGTGTAATGTGCACTTGAGCATATCAACTATACTAAGCTTTTACAAATGGATCTAAACACACTATCTAAATTAGGATACCTAAGTCTTCTTGATGATCTTCATCTTCAAGTTGACTTGCTCCAAAACTCCATCCATGGGCTAGGCAAAGTGTGGTCTTGAAGCTTGAGCCCTGGAATCACTTGTGAAGCTTCCAAACACCTTGTTGAAGCTAATCACCAACTAATATCTTGTTAATAGATCTGAAACTTAAACAACACAAGATAATTAGTAAACATAACTACATGAGTTAATCATCATCAAAACTAGGGTGGAAGGCCTTTGGGCCAACAAGAATTTCATGTTTATTTTGAACCTTATTGATTTTTTTCATGAAAATGCTATTCACATGATTCTTGTGCACTCACATTTCTTTTGTTTACTCATGACATTATTTTCATGAGCATTTATGAGCTTTGTAGATTTCAAGTGTCTACTCTTGTGTATTTAGCATGCTTCATGGGATATATGATTTTGTTTCATATTTGAAGGATCTTTAACTAGTTTTTTAAAAATTACTTTAAACTAGTTATTTATTCTTCATTTGGTAGTGTTTTCAAACTATGTGTTTCTTACATCTACAACTATTTTCAAATCTTATCTTTGAAAGGGCGGATGGTTGAGCGACCATGCCTTGTATACCCTTATTGAATATCTTTTAAACTTGTGCATGAATAAGGTGGTAGGTATGAGTTATACACATGATCTTCATGTTATCTTATTTTTGTAAACTCATATGTGTTTCTTATATATGTATGCTTCAAATTTCAACTGGTATTTCCATTTTCATATATACTTATGTATGATTTGATTGTGCTTATTTTACAATATCTTTAAATTCTTAAAGCACAATTTATGTTTATGTTAAGCTTGATTTTATTCCAAATGTTAATTGGTATCGTTACAAGCTTATGCATTAATTTCATTAGGTACTTATTTGGTATCAAAATGTACTTCTTATTTCACTTTCAATTGATATCAAAATCTACTATTGGTATCTTATAAAAATTTTCTCGATAAGTGGTACCAACTTTTATTTTGTCAACTACAATTTGATTTCATTGGTATCATAATTCATTTTTTGACTTCAAGAAATTTTAAAAATTTGTTTTAAAAAGTGGTTTCAAAATTTGTTGATATGTATTGCCTATATGCAAGGGGAGCTTAACATCTCCTCTATATATAGGTTCATGTTGAGTGTATCTCACATTGAGGAGCTTGACCTCTCTTCTTTATGTGGTACACGTGTGTAGGGGGATCTTAACATCTCCTTTTATACATTGTATACTATGCTTTATGCGGGTTTGGGTCTAGTCATCTCTGCTTCATGTAATACATGTATGCGAGGAGAGCTAACTTATCGTCTCTCCTCTTCATGAATGTATGTTGCATATACCTCTTTATTGTTTGCTTGTGTAACGCCCCAATCCCGGAAGTACGTACGGGGACGTTATGGCGACGTACATACGCAGGGCGGAGATACCCTCACGTACGTACGCTAAGCCTCAGTACAGAAAATAACCTCCATATATACACGAGTTCCAGCATGAAATAAGTACAAGAATACCTACAGAAAGATGTTAGTGATCATAACAGATATGAAAATAAGGATAAATAAGATAACAGAAACAATTCATAAGGATACCTATGAATGGTCTCGATGATGAGTCCTATATGAATCCAATAAAATATCTGACAAGATGATATCTGGGATCTCCAACCTGGGCACGCAAACCCAGGGTCGTCAGAAAGCGACCTAGTGAGTGGTAAAATGAAGGAGGTAGTAATATGTACTATAGTACTACAAGCACGATAATAATATATAATTCACGTTTATGTATCAGTGATACCATTTAATGAAATGTAATAATCAGTAGAAAGATAAAAATGTCATATTTTAATATCATGTTATCAGCGGGTCATGTCTACAGTAATATCCAGTTTTATATAATACATACTGTTATATAGTGATGACGTGATGGAAATGAACATGCAGATGCGCAGTATGCAACATAACCATACTATTGTGTTGTGCATATACAGTAATGGAGTCTGCAACGTATACAAAAAGCAGAATATATGCAATGCAAAGTATACATATACATGAATAGTGTATTACCACATGAAGTGTAACAAATATCAAGAAGTGTAATAAGGTATACAGGTGACATGATCGTGGAGAACATATCAGGAATAGTAACAAATATAAAAGGGACAATAATATACATGAGTCGAGCATGTCGTGTGATTTATACAATAAGAACAATCAGTACCACCTGATATTTTAATCAATCTCTTCCAGTGTCCCATACCACTGACAGTTCATACTGGAGCCCGCACTCCAGTCGAACCCATCCGGACATGGCATACGGGTACCATTATCCAAACGAGAGAGTGACCAAATAACAAGTGTTCCCAACATCCCTATTGTTTATATCGTTTTATTATGTTAACTGGAAACCCAATGGTCGAGGAGCTCTAGTCAGGTGGGTGTATCCCGTGCATACCCGGGACAACGACCTTAAACAGACTCCTGGCTGCTGAGACCAGGGCTACCCGCTAGGGCAGGAGCAAGAAACAATATAATACAAACGGTAGCCAGCCTACCACGTCCCCTGCAATGGGACTAACAATGGATCCAGACATCCACCCGACAAGACCTAGTCAGCTGTCAAGTCTCCCCTATCCCCAAGTTATATTCAT
The DNA here is from genome assembly GCA_038442645.1 of Agave tequilana. Lineage (NCBI taxonomy): Eukaryota > Viridiplantae > Streptophyta > Magnoliopsida > Asparagales > Asparagaceae > Agave > Agave tequilana. Next base: position 50,837 of record JAVJIF010012519.1, read on the forward strand.
TATGTTTGAGCTACACAGTATATCAAGAACTAGAACAGTGCATGGTACAAATAATACAATAATAGGACATGAGCTGTGTTGATATCATGATACAAGATAATGGGAAACGATATACAAGAGATGTGGGATTCTAGAGGTGGTCCCCGTGGCTGAGATCCACGTGGCACTTAGTTCCACACATCGCGTATCAACAACACTCATGTCCAGTAACAAGAATATCAATAATGAGAATATCAATAGAAGTAACGGGAAACAATCATGTAACAGGAATACATGAGTATACATGCAACAATAAGAATGCAATATGAACGGTGATCCATATGACAAGAATAGAGAAACCATACATGCATGTGTAATGATTAGTACTCAATATTGCATATTTTATATCATATTCCCCATGCATAATACAAATAAATATGTGATTTTTACTCCTCTTCTCTACTTATTTGCAGGTACACAATTAAAAGGAGATAAAGTAATTAATTACCTTAATTAGCAATAATTAAGGTGATTAGTTAAAGATCCAAGATAAAGTCAAATCTCACTCCAGATCCAGAGAGATCCTCGCAACAAACGAAGAAACTAACCATGCCACGTGGATAACCAACTCCTAACCAATCTCTACCAGAAAGATCAGATCAAACGGCTCTTAGATTGCCGCGCCCCGCGGCATGGGCGCGGCAATCTGGTGGCTGTTTGGCTCCGGATTTTGTGGTAACAGAATTCTCTCCAGAGGCTTCTCAGATCTGCTATAAATACTGGACTATCACCTGCGAGCTGAGACTGATCAGAGAAGAGAGAGGGTTTAGTTCTAGGTTTTGTATTTTGTTAGTTTTTGTTTAGGGTTTTTAGCTCTCTATGATCTTCTTCTCCCTAGATTTCATTGCAAGAGAGATTTGTATGAGAGAGAGAGCTTGTATCAACAAGGAGTGACAACTTGGAGCTATACAAGGATTGATCCATTCTCTACATATCTACTTGAGCTTGATTCTAGTTTGTCTTCTTCACTTGCTTTTATTTTGCTTTGTTACTTGCTTTGTTAATTTCTAGCAATTTAATCATGCTTTGTTTTCTTTTTGTAATGGCTAGTAGCTAATTTCTTGTTCCATGTACTAGCTAACCACTACTCTTGCTACTACTAACTCATGGGTGATTGCTTTACTTAATCTTGCAATTTGTATGTTCTTCTCTTCTCCGATGGGTTTCTTTTCATTTCTTGGCAAGAATCTTGTTGTAACTCTTCATATGATTCATGTGTGCCTCATGTAGAGCCTAGTCTTTGAACTAGTGCCTTGATGGAACATGGAGATGGAAGCACCAATATGCTAATTAGATGTACACTTCTTTATGTCGGATCTTGAATGTTGTATGTTCTACATAAGCATCCCTTGAGTGTATCTCTTGTGATTCTATTAGTGAAAGTCTATCTTGTAGGCCGATGACCATCTATGGAGGCTACAAGACAAGTCCAAGAATGAATCCCCATCATCATAGTGAGAAAGTAATTAGATCACATGCAAGACATATCCATGCCAATGAATTAACATGAGGCACGCATCACTATCACGGAGTTTAGTGAGTTTAGCAAGGTAGCAAGGTTAGCTAGTCATGGATTTCTTGCATTCCAAGTTTTCTTGATTTTGATTTCTTTTTAGTTGTTAATCACAATCCAACCTCAATCTTGATTTTCTCCCAATTTCCACCATGAACATATCCACCAATTCTTTTCTTTGTTTTTCTTTTAATTCTTTATTCTTTTAAACATAGAAGAAGTCTAGTTTGATTTTCTCACGTGTATCGTAACGTTTCTACACTAGCTCTCCTTGAGGTTCGACTCGGTATAGCCCTAGGCTATAGCGGAGACAAGAAAGGGTATATTGAACATCTTACATACATTTGTGGAGTAAACAAGCACCGAGGTTGATTCTAAACCTTTCTCTTTACATAACACTTGTGCTATACTTCACACTAAACCCTTTCAAGTCTTAATCAATTTTTTGGCGCCGTTGCCGGGGAGAGCGACGGTATTATTTTTAAAAGTGAGAAACTAAACTATATTTCTTCTCTGTTGCAGGTTACAGGAGAAGAAAACAGGAAAATATCAATTGCAGAATACATATAAGTGGCTCTGGTCTTCTGCTCTCAAAAGCAGAAGCCAGAAGTCCTCTGAACGGCCGCGGACCCGCGGCCCTGGCCGTGGAAACGCGGCAGTTTGGAGTTCATTACTGACCTAATTTTTGCAGGGGCTTCTGCTCTTCAAGATACTGCTGCCTATATACTTCATTTCCTGTATACTTCTCTGTATTCTTGCTTAATTAATTCAACAGTAAAAATTGGTTGATAATTGCTAAAAATTGTTTAGACACTCGCATTTTAGGCACGTGTCTTTCAATTCTTTACTTTTACTGTTGAAGAGTGCGTGGGACAAGGTACGTGTTTGCATTGCATATTAGACTAGGACAAACTCTTGCTTGATTTTCTCGCTTTGAGTGAATCTTGGTTTTTTTTATCGTACACTTGCACAATCAATTCTAAGGGCAATTCCTGTAAATAAGATAAGGTGGGGGAGGTCATTACCCTTTCCTTAGCCCGGAAATCATTTTCCCCACGTACTCACAATCCTAAGCTTGTAAATAAAATTTGATAGACGTTGGCCCTAGGGACATCCGGACTCACTTAGGAGATTATCCTAAGGGGGAAAAGTGTTGGAAATTGACTTCTGTAAAATCGGTGTCTAGGAAAGGGTTAAGGGCCGAAAGCCCGAAGGTTGTTGGTTACTTAATTAAGGAACGTCTTCGGACGGAAAACCTCCCAACGACTTTACCCTTCCCTGGCTGATTTGCTTATAGTCAAGGTCTACACTAAACCTCCTGTGGACAGTCTATTTAGGAGTCATCTAGGACCAGAAACCCTAGACAAGCTTGGATTGATTTTTTCTTTTGTTGTTTGTTATTTTTTCTTTTTCGCTGGTGTGATCGGTGCACGTTGTTTGTGATTGTATATACAATAGTGGTTTTGTGATCCTAATTCTTTCTACACTTACACTTCCACAACCATTTCATCATGACCAACAACGTCTCACTTCAGGATCGATTTTATCCGATTCGCACCTCCATTCCTTCATGCATTCTTCTCCCCGAGCCTAATGGAAATCATTTTGAGCTGAAACCACAATTCATTAGTACACTTCCCCACTTCCATGGTCTAGAGTCTGAGGACGCGTACCTCTTTATTCGTGAGTTTGAAGAGGTATGCCAAATGATGAGAATATCCCAACTTTCTGAGGATGCTGTTAGGTACGGTTCATACCGTTTGCACTTAAAGATTTAGCTAAGAAATGGCTTTATAGTCTTCCTGTCAGTTCCATATCTTCATGGGATGATTTTGTTAAGGTCTTTCTTAGGAAATTCTATTCTATCCACAAAACAGCCCTCATGAGAAAAAACATAATGCAATTCAAGCAAGAACCAAATGAACCTTTCTGGAAGTATCTTGAGCGTTTCAAAGACCTCTTAGCCCTATGTCCCCATCATGGCATAGAGAAATGGCGTCTATGCCAGATTATCTATGATGGATTAGATACCAAACAAAAACCCTTTGGAATCCTTGTGCCAAGGGGAATTTCTGAAGAAAGATGAACATCAGGGGTGGGATCTCTTTGAAACCCTAGCTGAGAAAACCATTCAGTGGGAGTTATGCCCTGATAAACCGACTCCCACCACTTCCAGAACTGGTACACAATCCAAAGAATCCTCTCTAGCTTCAGAAACCAAGATCACACAATTAATGAAGAGGATAGAGTTGCTTGAGTCAAAGGGAATTTTGTGGTCAACCAGGTCAACCCATTACCTTTAATTAGACCAGGTTGCACCAATTGTCAAGACCTTAGCCATGTTGTTGAAGAGTGTCCATTATATCAGCCCCCATTTCAGGAGAACATGAATGCAGCATTTACCAGACCCCCATACTCCAGCACTTACAAGTCAGGATGGCAGAACCATCCAAATTCTTTGTGGAGTCAGTCTGGTACTGAGCATCATATGCCACCACTTCCACATCCATACAATGCTCAGTTTCATTCATCCAGTTTTGATCAAAATTCACTGTATGTTCATCCATCTCAAAGTCCACCACAGTCATATCAGAACCCACCACCATATTACAATCACAGTTCCAATCTCCATATCCTCAACATCCACCCCAAAATAATTCTGAAATATCTGAGTTGAAACAAATGATAGAAACCTTAACAAAGAACCAGCAACAGGAGTTGAATGAAATGAAGGTCCAGATCAAGCAATTGGCTGAGAATCAAAAGGACTGTTCTTAAGCCAGCCATTGCTAAATCCCAAAGTTGAAAATTCAGGACCCAGTCACTGTCATGCCATTCATACCCTGAGATCTGGTAAACAAGTTGACAATAAGGTTTCTAGTCCACAATCTCATCCATTACCAAAGCCAACATCTCATGTCCCAATGTCACCAACTTTTGACAAACCATCCTCTAGTGCAGAGCCATCCACATCTCAAGCCAAAGGGAAAGAAAAGGTAGATGAGCAACCTTATAAGCCTAGAGTACCATATCCAAATAGGCTTTTAAATAACAAGTCAAATGCTCACATGGAGAAAATAAAAGAAACATTCAATAAGGTCCAAATCAATGTCCCTCTTCTTGATGCCATTCAACAAGTGCCATCATATGCCAAATTTTTGAAGAAATGTGCACCAAGAAGAGGAAGACCCAAGTCCCTAAAAAAGTCTTCCTTGCATCATCCATTAATGAGTTGCTCACTGGTCCAATTCCTGTTAAGTATAAAGACCCAGGGAGCCCCACCATTTCATGCATCATAGGACAGACTACCATCAATAGGGCACTTCTTGATTTGGGGGCCAGCATTAATCTCCTACCTTTCTCTGTGTACCAATAATTGGGGTTAGGTGATCTTCTCCCGACCCAAATGACCATCCAATTGGCTGATCGCTCTGTTACTAAACCCAAGGGGGTAATTCAAGATGTCCTGGTCAAAGTTGGAGAATTCTTTTATCCAGTTGACTTTGTTGTCCTTGAAACAAAACCAGTATCAAATTCCAATCAAAGGGCACAAATTCCTGTCATTCTGGGTCGACCATTCCTGGCTACTGCAAATGCAATCATTAATTGCCGGAATGGATCAATGAGGTTGACTTTTGGTAACATGACACATGAACACAATGTCTTCCACACACAGCCTCACAAAACAAAAGATCAAACATTTGAGGTTAATTTCATTAGTAACAATTGTGAGAAGGAAGGTGAAGATCCAAAAGATGAGTCACAACCTTGTGATTCTCTTTCCCGAGTACCCTTTCAAAAGGGGAAAGTTGATTTGGATACTTTCACTTTCAATGAGCCAACTGAGACTGTATTTGAACCTCCAATGATATATCATTTGAAGACTTGTTTGCTGATGAGATCATGTGTTTAGATGAGTCAACTCGGGGTAAGTTAGCTAATTGTCCATTGCCGGATGTTGACTTGAGTTTTGAAGAATTATATGGAGAAGAGCTAAAATTTCTAAACACTGGAAGTGATGAGATTCTGAGTGAGAGTGGTGATAAGGACTTTGTGTGTGAACGATGTGGTGGAAAGAGTATGAATGAAAATAACAACAAATTGAAACTGGAAACACCTAGGGTTAGAACAATTCAGACCGTTTCCCAATGGAGTTCAAGAAAGAGAACACATTGGAACGATGGGAAACGGGCCAGAGGGAAGCGACCAAAACCCAGGTGAGAGTTACATTTGTATATTCCTTGTAAATAATTTTTCCTACCTCTTACCTGTTTCATGCATACATATATCATGATGCATTGAGGACAATGCATGAAATAAGTGTGGGGGAGGGTTTACTAACATAGGATCATAGGATTTTCAATTTTTTAGGATTTTAATTTTCTTTTTAGGTTTTTATTTTCTTTTAGATTTTACCTTTCTTTATAGATTTTCTATTTTCTTTTAGATTTTTCTTTTAATAAAATAAAAAAATAAAAAATAAAAACTTTTTGAAAAAGAGACAAAGTTTTGTTCTATTTTTAAGAAAATTAAGATGTATCTTAGAGATTAAGAAAGCCTTAATTATGACATCTTAAACATAGTTGAAGTAATAGATCTTGTTTGAAATTATAGGCTAAGTAAGTAAAATTGAGGAGATATTTTTATCTTGCATTTTGTGCCTTAGATAATATGCACTTTACACTTACACATTTCTTGGGATGGAAACAAAGACCAAAAATGCCATATATATATATAAAAAAAAAAAAAGAGAAAAAGAAAAAAAAAATAAATATATATATAAATAAAAGATCACTTATTAAGCTGGGAAATTGTGCCTCAAGAAGCATGATGACTCACGCCTAACAGTGATCTCACTTATTAAGCTGGGTAATTGTGCCTCAAGAAGCATTATTATTCACGCCTAACGGTGATTAAGAATAATCCCTCTTAGTTTTGTGGCCTTTTTCACTCGAGTCCTTAAACCCGAGGGATGTTTCCTCATCTGGTGCCCTAAGACCATCTGGTCTGGGAGTCATCGGTTATAGGCTCGCTACATGGGTGAATTAGAAAGCCTAATAAAACTAAGGGAAGAAAAGAAAAAAAGAATATATAAATAAATAAATGGCTTGATGGTTGGAGTTGAAATCCCAGAAACCTTCACTGTGCACGGTGTGCATATTATCTAGGTTTTATGAAGGATAAAATATTCAATCCAATTTTGAACTCTTACCTTAATTGAAAACAAGATCTTGCATGGATACTAAGTTTAAGGAAGAATGATTATAGGTGGACTTATGACCTAGGATCACTTATATTTTCGCAAAAATAGTTCGTAAACTTGTCTCTTATTCAAAATGCGTTTTCAAAACACTAACATTTGTCTTCTTTCTTTATGGATTTTGTGGGTGTAATCCGCTGAAAACCCTCAGGAGACAACACTCCTCCTCTAGGGTAACCTAGAGGTTTAACGGCTTGTTGCACATGCTCAGTGCAATCGCGTCACCTGCGAAAGTGGTGTAATAAACTTGTAGCTTAGTTTTTCTTTTCTTTTTCTTTGTTTTGCTCGGGACGAGCAAAAGAATAAGTGTGGGGGTGTGATTAGTACACAATATTGCATATTTTACATCATATTCCCCATGCATAATACAACTAAATATATGATTTTTAATCCTCTTCTCTACTTATTTGCAGGTACACAATTAAAAGGAGATAAAGTAATTAATTACCTTAATTAGCAATAATTAAGGTGATTAGTTAAAGATCCAAGATAAAGTCAAATCTCACTCCAGATCCAGAGAGATCCTCGCAACAAACGAAGAAACTAACCATGCCACGTGGATAACCAACTCCTAACCAATCTCCACCAGAAAGATCCGATCCAACGGCCACGAGATTGCCGCGGGGCGCGGCAAGGGGCGCGGCAATCTTAGGGTTGTTAATCTCCGGATTTTGTGGTAACAGAATTCTCTCCAGAGGCTTCTCAGATCTGCTATAAATACTGGACTATCACCTGCGAGCTGAGACTGATCAGAGAAGAGAGAGGGTTTAGTTCTAGGTTTTGTATTTTGATAGTTTTTGTTTAGGGTTTTTAGCTCTCTATGATCTTCTTCTCCCTAGATTTCATTGCAAGAGAGATTTGTATGAGAGAGAGAGCTTGTATCAACAAGGAGTGACAACTTGGAGCTATACAAGGATTGATCCATTCTCTACATATCTACTTGAGCTTGATTCTAGTTTGTCTTCTTCACTTGCTTTTATTTTGCTTTGTTACTTGCTTTGTTAATTTCTAGCAATTTAATCATGCTTTGTTTTCTTTTGTAATGGCTAGTAGCTAATTTCTTGTTCCATGTACTAGCTAACCACTACTCTTGCTACTACTAACTCATGGGTGATTGCTTTACTTAATCTTGCAATTTGTATGTTCTTCTCTTCTCCGATGGGTTTCTTTTCATTTCTTGGCAAGAATCTCGTTGTAACTCTTCATATGATTCATGTGTGCCTCACTTGGAGCCTAGTCTTCGAACTAGTGCCTTGATGGAACATGGAGATGGAAGCACCAATATGCTATTTGATGTATAACTTCACTACTTCCATTAGTGAATGTTGTATGTTTTTTTCATGTGCATCACTTGAGTGTAGCTCTTTTGATTCCATTAGTGAAAGTCCATTTGTAGGCCGATGACCATCTATGGAGGCTACAAGACAAGTCAAGAATGAATCCCCATCATCATAGTGAGAAAGTAATTAGATCACATGCAAGACATATCCATGCCAATGAATTAACATGAGGCACGCATCACTATCACGGAGTTTAGTGAGTTTAGCAAGGTAGCAAGGTTAGCTAGTCATGGATTTCTTGCATTCCAAGTTTTCTTGATTTTGATTTCTTTTTAGTTGTTAATCACAATCCAACCTCAATCTTGATTTTCTCCCAATTTCCACCATGAACATATCCACCAATTCTTTTCTTTGTTTTTCTTTTGATTCTTTATTCTTTTAAACATAGAAGAAGTCTAGTTTGATTTTCTCACGTGTATCGTAACGTTTCTACACTAGCTCTCCTTGTGGTTCGACTCGGTATAGCCTTGTGTTATAGCGGAGACAAGAAAGGGTACATCAATCACATTCTATACATATAATAAGTACACCCTTTTTCGTCTAATCATGTAACAGTGAAGTGCCGAAGAATCCATGTAACGATGATAACAATATATGAAATGACGGTATTCCATGAATTGGTGTATCTATATTTCGGTGGGATATGAATACAAAATATTAGTGTTACGTATTATAGTATCTGTGTAACAGTGATACATGTACATGAGATAACAGTGTCCCGTGTGACAGGATATGTAAGTCACAGTGTTCCGAGTGTATGCACACTAATGTTTAGTTTAACCGGTCTCTATGTAACAGATGGACATGAATATGCAATGCACTGTATGTAAACAACCGTGTCCGGTGTAATATGGCTATATCATCTACTCGAGTGTCAAATACTTATAATTATACTAACGATTACTATCTTATGAATACGGTAGGTACCACCAAAGTATTAAACATGATGATCTATTTTAATTATCAATTTAGTGGCTAGTTTTACTTATGAACATTATTAACTTCAGAATCTCGATAACTAAATAATCATTCATATATATCTATACATGGTATAATAAATCAGGTAATATCTATCTATTATCATGTTTTAATTACACATTTTTAGTAAACAATAATTATAATGATTTACCGATAATCAAGATTTATTAATTAGGCAATCAATCAATTTCACTAAACATGAGAAAATATAATTTATAAAAGAAAAACACTCACAATCTAGCTATGGGAAAGTAGCTCTCTTTCCCACGATCGCAACGGTTCCCGAATTGTCCAGATCAGACACCGGATGCTCCAGATATCGCCCGAACACTAAAAGTAATAGAAACGGGTTAAATATGTAATACAGATATTTCAAATGCAAATACTGAAATTTAGCAGGGGGTTTTCTGTAATCTTACCTTTATTGGGTTTTGAATGCGGGTTTGGGCTCTTAACGGGTCGGGTTGGATCCAATACCTAAACCCATAACTTAAGTTATATGGGTAATGGGTTAATGGGTTATCGGGTCGGGTTAGAGGTTATTGGGTTTAATGAGTTAAACCCAGAGAGAGAGAGTACAGGGCAGCAGCGCTGCCCTGTGCTAGTTGCGCGGCCACGGCGGCCGGCGGCGGCGCTAGGCCGCCAGGGCGGCCTGGGCCCGCGCTCAGAGAGGAAGAGAGCGAGAGAGAGAATGAGGGAGAAGAAGAAGCACTGGAAAGGAAAAGAAAGAAAAGAAGAAGAAGAACAGGGGAAGAAGAAGAAGAAGAGAAGAGAAGTAAAAGAAAAAAAAGAAGAAGAAGAAGAAGAGAAGGAAAAGAAGAAGAAAGGGAGAGGGCGGCGCTCGGTGGCGCGCCGGCCACCGGAGCTCGCTGTCCTGCTAGCGGCAAGGCCGCCAGCGGGTCTGGCCTCCAAGGTTGAGAACAGAGAGAGGGGAAGAGAGTGGAGAGAGAGTTAGTGAGTAAGAGAGGAAAGAGAGAGAAAGAGATTGAGACTTTTGGGGGGTTTATTTAGAGGAGATATAGAGAGGCAGTGGGATGGGTTTAAGTCGGTGGATTAATGGCGGTGGGGGAAAAGTCCAGAGAAATGGAGAAGAAGAGGGAAAAAGAAAAGAAAGAGAAAAGATTTTTATATTATTTAATTAATATTATAATTGGGTCAAAAATTGATTAGCTCTGAACGGTGCCCAAAAATTACATAAAATAGGAAATATTACGAGGAGAGGGAATATAAAATTGGATTCTAGAAATCTTGTTCGATTTGCAAGTTAAAAATCCTGGAGTGTATCGCCGATACTTGGCGACACCGGTTTCGCCTGATTTTGATAAATTCAGAAAAATTGCCAAAAATATCCTCGCGTGACTAATATGATTTTAAGACACAAGGTGGAAGCAGATTCCTAAAATATAACTCTGTTTGTGAATTAAAAACCGTAGGGCTGATTATCGGTATCGATGGACACCGACTACGGAGATTTTTCAAAATAATCCAGAAAAATTTCAGAAAATTTTGAAAAATCTAAATATTGAAAAAAAATATCTAACACTGAAATTGGCTCACTCTGACTAGCAGAAAGATCAAATCAACTTTGTACGTCGTATCGAGCATTGATACTGTGATACGTACATCAGGGATTAGGGGGTTATAGTTTGTCTTCGCCCATTTGTTGATGAATTGACAAAAAGGGGAAAAGAATTTAGAGAGTTTATATATGCATGTTATGTGTTTTTGTTTATGCAAATATGCTTGTTTATGTGCTTTCATTAAATATCTATATTTTTATTTGCTATACACGAGTTAAGGGGGGCTTCTATGATGCTTTCTTTAATCCATATATATATAATTCCATGAGTTTTGTCATCATCAAAAAGGTAGAGATTTTTGACCTAAAGGCCCATACTCTAATTTTAATGATGATTAACTCATGTAGTTATAATACTAATGATCTTATGCTTACTTAGTTTCAGATATTTGATCAAGATCTTAGTCGGTGTTTAGCTTCAATAAAATATTCGAAGTCAAGTTTTGAAGCTAGCATGTGTTGATTCAAGAGCTCGCGCATCAAGATCGCATCATGTACTCAAGAGGAGTCTAGCTCATTGGATCAAGGTTTGGACCAAGTTAAGATGGAAAAGAGGATTTTTAAGAGAAGGTTCTCAAGACTTGAGTCTAGTTTTATAAGTGTTAAGATTTTATTTTAGATACAATGTAAATGATAGATTAGTTGTAGATTGCTCAAGCTCATACACGCACACAAAAAAAAAAAATTTATGTGTTTTCATAAAATAGTTTTAGTTTTAGAAAATACCATTTTGGTTTTGAACTTCTAAGTATACATTCTTATGTTTCATGATTAGATTTCATCAAAATAAGTTTATATGATTTATATGTGTTTTGATGTCATCCATGCACATTGTTGGTTCAAAGTTTTAGAAAAACTTATTTAATATTTCTATATCATGTGTTTGAGTTTGGTATTTATCAAAACTTATTTTAGAGCTTATTGTCAAAAACATAAATATTTCATCTTACATGTGTATGGATCATATCTATATACACTAAGCTTCAAAAATATTTAGAATATCTTGTTTTTGTATTTGCAAAAGTTTTGAAAAAATCATTTTTCAAATTAAAGATTGTTTTTGAAAAATACGGATTTTTCTTTAAGACTAAATTTCTTTTTAACAAAATGGTTCAAATAGTTTGTAATATGTGTTGATTTTTGATCACACATATTTGTACTTCAAAGCATTTCAATGAACTTATTTTTGTGAATTTTATGTGATTTTATGAGATTTTATAGGAATTTATATGACCAAGATTTAATCCTGAAAATTCCTGACATGGCCTTCTGGTGGTCAACCGAGCCAGAAGTCGGTCGACCGAGCGATCGACCGATGTGCACAAGATACGTGCACAGGCCTTGGCTTGAGGGCCGGTCGACTGGGCGGTCGACCGATCCAAAGAGTTCACCTTCTGAATCTGGCCCCGGTCGACCGGCCAGAGAGCTTTGCTATCTGGATCTTGCCTCGGTCGACCGACCGGTCGACCGACAGGTCAATAATAGGGTGCAGTCGACCGAGCGGTCCACCGGCAGCCCCATGGTCATAAACATGATTGTTGGTCGGTCGACTGTCCGGTCGACCGACAGATCATCCTGGCTACAGGTTTGACCCCAACGGCTATATTTTTGGACTCTATAAAAGGGGCTGTTTTGGCTAGTTTTACACAAGATTTGAAGAGGGTTTTAGAGCCAGTTTTTCTCACCTCTCTTAGAATTTTTCTCTACTTGTTTTTAAGCTAAACCTTCTGCATCGAAAGGAGAGTTTTCAAGAGTGTTTTTTAAAAGAGATTTTTTGAGTTTTTCACAACTCTATCTTATTTTTCTCACACAAACTTGAGCTTTCCATTGCTATATCAATCCTCTAGGGATCTTTGTTGTGGGAGTTTTTTTTTGATTAAGAGAAGTGATCACAAGATTTCATTCTTATATTGTGAGGAGTTGTAGAGGTTGTGGCCTCGGTAAAGAGAGTTGTGTGGTGATCAAGTGAACTAATCACCAATTGTTCCACCTTATGGTTGGAGGAGTTGTAAGAGGTGCGGCCTCGGCATGCTAGAATGCTTGCGTGTGCTGTTCTTACGGGAATAAGTGAGGGACTTGCGGGTCCAAGAGTTCTAGTGTAAACTCGTTGTAGGTGTTGCGGTACCGAGTGATCTTGCGGATCGATTCTAGTGGAAATCCTTCATAGTGTTGAAGGCGGGACGTAGAGCAAGGGTGCTCGAACCTTGAAACTCTTGTGTTTGTGATTGCTGATCTCTTTCACGTTTGTTTATATATTTTACATATTTATATTGTTTATCTCTTTATATGCTTGATATAGCTTGTGCTCAATTGATATATGCTTGGGACTGTGTGCTCACACTTGTATTCAACCAGAGAACCATAGTGGCACCTCAACTCTTAATCTAGAGGAATCTTGAGGAGATAGTCCAGAGCCCTTCACTAGGAATTTGGCTACACCCTTGTGTTATACTTTGTGTGTTAGCTTAATAGCTTTAGTTTAAATAAATAGTTTTTAATTCTGCATCATTTGCATTAGATTAGCGTGTACACCTATTCACCCCTCTCTGGTGTATTTCAATTGGTATCAGAGCTTGATACTCTTAATTTGGGTCTAACAACCTTGAGTTAAAAATTCTCATTTTAGCTAATCATAATTTTTGTTTACACACACATATTGATTTCATGACACCTCCCATGTTTGACATTCTTAACATCCATACTTGAAAAGTTAAGATGTCCATGTACCTAAAAGCCCTAGGGATTCATGTTTATCTTGCCACCATTAAAGATTCTTATTGTTTAAATGGTAAACATCTTGAGGCTAACACAAAAGCCATCCATGCTTTAAAATCTATCCTAAATGATGAATTTTTATTTAGGGTTGCTAACTTTAATTCGGCTTTTGTAGTATGAAACACACTTGTCTCCCTTGGTGAACAAAAACAATACTATATGGGGAGTGACTCGGATGATGGAAGTGATGTTTCCAACATATGCTACATGGTCCAAGGAGATAACCCCCTTAAGATAAATTTTGAATCGAGCTAGAAGAAGATATTGACATGCCTTATGATGAGCTTGCACCTTTTGTCAAAAACTTCTTGAAAAATATGAATGGTTAAGATTCTTTTAAAAATAAATTTGAAATTATTTCGAAAGAAAATGAATTTTTGAAAAAGGAGAATATTTCCTTGTCTTCAAAATTAAATGACATTTGTGAAGGAAATAGTTCATTGAAAAATAAAATTATTTTGATGGAAAAGGAAAAAAAGATTGTTTTGAAAGAAAACAACTCTTTAAAAAGGAAATTGTTTCAAAGAAAAAGAAAACATTTCTAAAAAGAAAAAGATTGTTGATTCTCATTCCTGCCATGTCTCTCATGTAATAATGTTGCATCCTCTTTTGATAAAAATGAGATTCATCTTTTGAAAAAGAGAATTGATTGTTTGAGCTCAAATTGAGCAATTGTGCATTTAACCATAATAGTTTGGAATCCATGTTTCGCAAGAAACAAATTTCACATGTTCATGCACATACCCCACCGCATACATATGCACACTATGCTCATACTCACACCACTCATATGCATGCTAGAGTGTAAAAATGTACACATTGCGGTCGCAAAGGCCATTTAGCAAAGTTTTATTTTGATAAGATAAATCATATAAATTTTACAAATAAAAATGTTTGGGTTCCTTATGATGCTAACCCCCGTGGACCCAAATAGAAATAGGTACCAAAATCCCCACCACTTGTATTTGATGTAAGTGTGGGCTCTCACATGACGTAAGAGATATGGTGTCTTGGTGGTAGATGCATGAGCTAGATGGACATATCAAATTGATGCATCATTGTCAAGAATGTTTGGTGGGAGGATCACCATGGTTTGGAGACTTAGAGAATAGTTCATATGGTTTGGTAACTATCTCTAAACTCTTAGTTTAGTTTACATGCTTTTACATTGATCATTTTTAGCATGTTATAATTTTAATACTCATTATGTTTATTTTATGCTTCTTGTGGTGATTACTTACTTAGATGTAGTTTTCGTTAAAACTTGTGTCTATACTTGTACAAGTATTGAGTTACACTTGATTATTATATGTTTATCTTCATTGCTCATTTGTACTCATTACATGTACATGTATTGTAACATTCAGGTTATTAAAATCCTGATTAATATTTTAATTCTTAATTAAAGAGATCATATAGATTATCAGAAGTGGTGAATGTATTAAATTGTATGATTATAGATTTTTATAAAAAATTTTTGTGGGAAAAATTAGAAGTGAAATGAGTTAGATAATTATGAATACAAGTATATGGATAATTGTGTATGTGTACATGGATGTGGTGGATATGTATATGTGTATAATGGTATTTCAAAAAATAATAATAATATAAAAATAAATAATAATACATCAAATAAGTGGAAAATAAAGATTTTTTTTGTTTCTTTAAATCAATGGTGGAGATGAGATCTTGGAATTGGAAAAGTGAAGAGAGGGTGAAGATTTTATTGAAATTGAGAATGGGTGATGTGGCAAGCATATAGGACTTTAGATTATATAAATAAAATAAAATAAAATAATAAATAAGGTGAGATGAGACCCATCTCTACATTTTCTCTTCCTCTCCTGAAGGAATCGACAGCCCCTCCCCCAAATCTAATTCCCTCTCTCTCTCCCAATTTCTCTCTCCCTCTCTCTTAGTTCCTCTCCCCCCATAGCCCACTCTCCTCCTCCCTGGACCTGGGCGCGCGCACGACTAGTGGCGCGAGCGCGCGGCGCGCGGAGGCAGCCGGCGGCGCGGGAGGCCGCCGCCGGCGGCCTGAAAGAAGGGGGAACAACCCCTTTCTCCTCTACACTCTCACACCCTCTCTCTTCCCTCTCTTGCCCTGGCATCGGCAATAAAATAGGGATGCGACGACTTTGAAGAGGAGGAATTCAAAGGTGAGGGAGTTTCCTTTCAATCCCACTTTTCTTTAAATCCCTTTCTAGGAAAAATCTCTTAAATTTAATCAAGTTGCTCTCTAAACTTTTGTGAATAATTGAGCTATGGAACGTGTACTTGGAGATGTAGTGGGTAAATTCCTCATGATCCTTAAGTTTGATAGCAAGATTTAATTTTGATATATCTAGTAATCAATTATAGGGATTTTTCAACTGGGTATCTCCATAGCTATGGTTTAATTGAAAATCTCAATATTGGTTGATTCAGATGATATATAGCAAGGAAAATTTAGTAACTAAGAGAATGTAAACATAAATCAAATTTGAGGGAGTTTGTCTCATTTAGATTAAGATTCTTTAATTTTGAACTTTGATCCATATATAGATCTTGATAAATTGATGATCTTGATCTTGATTGTGTGAGCAAGAATTTTTGGTTTAATTTTAAAGTATTATCTCCTTGACATTTTAATTTCTAAATCCTTAGAAATATTGTTGAGAAGAAACAGAATAAAATTTGGTACAGTAAGTTAATAATTAGATCAATGAACTGGAATTAAACTGAAAACATTTTGATGTTTTTATCTAATAGATACATGCAATTTCAGTAGGCCATTGAACTTTAACACAGGATAATTTTTATTATGTTCTTGGATTTTATGGACTGTGAAAAGAAAATTTGAAGAATGCCACTTCTTGGTTCTCATTTCATTTAGCCAAGCTATCAAAGTTATAAATTTAAATGTTTACTTCATAAGAAACTATCATAATTAAGTTAGTGGAACCTAGGCTTTTTAGACGTCAGCTTAGCCGGTTTAAGTTGCTTTTAGAATCCTCAATGACTTTGTCCATCACGATTCAGTGGGAAAGTCTTTCCGATCTAGTAATTAGTATTATTTAGCTGTATGGAAATCTTATAAGGATCAGAAATGACTACGTTGGTTAATTGGCGGTACTAAAAATATAGTTTGAAGTGTGATAATTAGATGCATTTCCCCTCAATGCAGTGATTCACAATTTTGGTTCTCATGGACATTTACTTGAGACCAAGTCCTGGCTTAAAAACAAATGGAGGAGAAAGGGATCAAGTTTGACAGAAGCTTTCAGCATCTTCATATCTCTTTATGTTTTCAGAGGAGATATTCCGAGTGTCTTCAGCTTTATGAAAGGATCAAAGAGATTGGCCTTATCGTGATGTGGTGACTTATAAGATGATATTGCAAGTATTATATGAGGAAGAGGTGGTTTAAGGTGTGGGAAATATTATCCAAGACCTTATAGTGTCATATGCAAGTGTCGATGAGCAATGTTAACCTCTTATCATAAAGATGTACGTTAATAAAGGGTTACTTTATGAGGCGAGTATATTCTTGAAAAATATTGTTTTGAAGGCAAAATCTTTCCAAGGACTATGCCGCTAACTATGTCATTTTATCTAACACACCTCATAAAGGAGGAGTAAGAACTTGATGGTCATTAAAAAAAAAAGATTGTTGAAAGATTTAGGATATAGTTAGAGTAAGATAAAGGAAACGAATGTGAGATTTGTATATAAGAAATGTGTACTTTTATGTTATGAATTATGAAGACTTGGACTTAATTTTGTGATTAAGATTTTTCTGCTAGTTTGTCATCACTATAGATAATATAAGCGATGTGTGATTTTGACATGAAATTCTAAACAACTTTCTGCCAAAATAAGGTGTCATGTATGAAGGATTCCACTGAAAATTTTAAATAGTTGTGTCTACTACAGATAGCAGACTGTCCTTATCTGGCTCATAAAAATACAAAGGCACGAATAAATTCGTGTGCACTTTAGTGCCAAGTGGAATGAGATCCGTACTTTGCTATACACATGAAAATTTCTTAGGGACTCCGACGCTGAGTTAAAAGTGAAAGATTTGTTACTGTTAAGAAGGTTGACATTCCTGCTTTCAGTTAATAGGATAATTTCTATGTTCTCATTGCAAAGAAAGCTTTAGACTGCTCAGGTCATTAACTTTTCTAAGTTCACTTGAAATTGTTTAAAAGTTGTTTAACATAAAAGGTGATATGTTAGTAGATGCCTCAATGACATCGTCATAGTCAACTGAGAATTTAATAAGAATGATTTTTTTTTTTTACAGAAGAATTTTGTTTACCTAATATAAATAGTTGGATAGATCATGAATGTATCCAAGATTCACGAATAGGAATTAGGTATTAATGATAAGCAACGATAACCAAATATCAACCGTAATTATATTTTACATTTGACGATTTGGATGACGATTGAAATTTTGTATCAGTGGGTGCATTAGAACTCTGATTTAACCAAATCTGAAAAGTTAGTAGAAATGAACTTGGGCTTGGATACAATTAATGGGCCAACAATAAAAATCGATATACGTTGATTGTGTATACATAAGCTAAATGTGAAACTTGATTATTGACCAATAACTTGGGATGCTAGTGAATCATATACTCTTAAATCACAAGTAATGATTTTGATAGAATGAAAATAGATGTTATTACTTAAGTGCTGACTTATTGGAGCACTTATAATTAATAAGTATGTTAAGATTCCGAACATGGATTGGCAGTTAGTTATTTACGACATTAAACATTGATCCTAAAAGAGAAGTATATTTAAGTACAAGACCTAATCGTATGGCCTAAGAATGTGTGTTGGTAGTGCAAACAATTGTCTGATAAGTCGCTCAGTAATTGTATGGTTATTGTCACATAAGTGCATCGATATATAAGTAATGATTGCTTACAACCAAAAGGCATGCCCTGAGAATTGTGTGAATATGATTATGTATGACATTTTGTGTCATATATATATTATATATATATATATTCACACATATACTTGAAACTTATGTACTTTCATGTATCGTGAACCATATGTATCTCCTCGACAATAGAATTACTAAGCTGGGAAGCAAGCTATAATATATTTAATTAACATTCATATCATTGATACATTGTTTGTGATTTGTGTGCAAGTATAAATATATGTTTTTTCTCCTTACATTCTTACTAATTGGAGGAAGGGGCCGGGCGGGAGCCGGTAGGAGGGGGAAGACGGTGTTATTATTTCATATATTTATATATATGGAGGAAGGGGCCGGGCGGGAGCCGGTAGGAGGGGGAAGACGGTGTTATTATTTCATACATTTATATATATGGAGGAAGGGGCTGGGCAGGAGCCGGTAGGAGGGAGAATACGGTGTTATTATTTTATATATTTATATATATGGAGGAAGGGGCCGGGCGGGAGCCGGTAGGAGGGGGAAGACGGAGAATTTCATACTTTACGTGAATTGTATATGCATATGAATAATATAAAATGTGTACCTCATTGAGTATGACATGTGCATTCTGTGAAGCGTGAGGTGTTATTGTGATATGTGAAATGTGATATGATTTTATGATATATATATACGTATATTTTGTGATGCACGTGTTATCTGGACGCATAAATTATATTTATAATTTAGTTTTTGTGATTTGCCTATCACCATGAAGGGAATACAAGTTACGTAGGTAATACATGTTGTACATACATGAGATGAATTTGGTAATAAGCTAAATAACTAAAAGATCCTATTATAGGTAGAAGGAAAGCTTAAGAAAGTTTCGAGAATCAACGACCAAGAATCAGACCGTTTCGAAGATTATGGATACTATTATCTTGATTGATATTATCATGAGATACTGCGATTTCCTATTTCTCTTGTTCATTCATATCTGCCTATTAAAAAAAAATCATGCTTATTGTCGAGTATGTTCACTATTACTTGATTTTCTAACTCTACTCACTGAGCTGTCGAGCTCACTCTCTCCCAGTTCTATGTTTTCAGGCCGCGTCATGACGGAGGATTCGCTTCAAGTTTAGGCGTTGAAATTTGTTAACAATGAATGTATTGAGGTTGTAATTTAGCTTTATTACTTTAAAGTTCTTTTTGAATATGTTGATAACCCTATTACATGTATATTTGTAGCATGTGTTAGTCCAGTGAGATGGATCAGTATGGAGGTAAGCATTAAAGGTGATAAGACAGAATTATAGTTAGTTCTGTGTTACTGTGAATGCCAAGAGGGGTATTCTCGAGCATATGTTTCTTTTGTTTTCACATAAGTAGGCGATGTCAAGCCGAAATTGTTATTTGGAGAATAAGTTGACCATTGTGAGCCGTAACACTATTGTGGTTGCATGGGTGATTATTAACTTTGGTTTATATGTTTGAATTGAGGATAAGTAGGCTGATGTTGGTCAAAATTATTGTGAGTTAAAATATATATTTGGGCATATCAGTATTTACAAAGGAGGTGCTGCCGAAATTTTTAAGGATTTGGATATGATTATGATAATCTACCGGTTTAAAAGAATGTTATGTTAATTGAAGATTTAAGAAATCTTGAACCGTTACAGTTGGTATCAGAGCGCAGGATATAGAATAAGAATTAGACTTATAATAGTTGTTGTAGAAAGAGGATTGGATTGCTGGGTTGATTGCTATGATTGATATGCATGATTGTGTGCTTTATGTATGTGAATATGTTATTTGATATGGTTGGTTTAAGGGGGTTGGAGTTCTTACGTGTGATTAATCCCGAAGCATATGATATTTGGTCACTGCTTTATGTTTAGATTATGGTACCCACATGTCATAATTCGGATGTGCTCTGCTGGGGGTGTGGGCCCTCAGTATGGGCTGCCAGTAGTATGGGACACTGGAGTAAGGAATTGACTAAGATATCATGCGACTCAAGATTAAGTCAGACTGTAAGAACGTAGTATAGAGTTTGATTAATAAATAAGAAATTCTGATGGTAAAAGATTGAAGAAGATACGGCATTTGACAAAGAGAAACATTATGATATGGAGAAATGTGAAGGTTCTATACTCATTCAACTTTAGATATGCCAAGTTTCGAGGATGAAACTTTTGTAAGTGGGGTAGAACTGTAACACTCAGGTTATTAAAGTCCTGATTAATATTTTAATTCTTGATTAAAGAGATCACATAGATTATCAGAAGTGGTGAATGTATTAAATTGTATGATTATAGAGTTTTATAAAAAAAATTTGTGGGAAAAATTAGAAGTGAAATGATGTTAGATAATTATGAATACAAGTATATGAATATTGTGTATGTGTACATGGATGTGGTGGATATGTATATGTGTATAATGGTATTTCAAAAAAATAATAATAATAAAAACAAATAAATAATAATACATCAAATAAGTGAAAAATAAAGATTTTTTTTGTTTCTTTAAATCAATGGTGGAGATGAGATCTTGGAATTGGAAAAGTGAAGTGGAGGGTGAAGATTTTATTGAAATTAAGAATGGGTGTTGTGGCAAGCATATAGGACTTTAGATTATATAAATAAAATAAAATAAAATAATAAATAAGGTGAGATGAGACCCATCTCTACATTTTCTCTTCCTCTCCTGAAGGAATCGACAGCCCCTCCCCCAAATATGATTCCCTCTCTCTCTCCCCCAATTTCTCTCTCCCTCTCTCTTAGTTCCTCTCCCCCCCATAGCCCACTTTCCTCCTCCCTGGACCTGGGCGCGCGTGCGACTGGTGGCGCGTGCGCGTGGTGAGCGGAGGCAGGCGGCGACGCGGGAGGCGGCCGGCGACGGCCTGAAAGAAGGGGAATAACCCTTTCTCCTCTACACTCTCACACCCTCTCTCTTTCCTTCTCTTGCCCTGGCATCGACAAAAAAATAGGGATGCAACGACTTCGAAGAGGAGGAATTCAAAGGTGAGGGAGTTTCCTTTCAATACCACTTTTCTTTAAATCCCTTTCTAGGAAAAATCTCTTAAATTTAATCAAGTTGCTCTCTAAACTTTTGTGAATAATTGAGCCATGGAACGTGTACTTGGAGATGTAGTGGGTAAATTCCTCATGATCCTTAAGTTTGATAGCAAGATTTAATTTTGATATCTCTAATAATCAATTATAGGGATTTTTCAACTGGGTATCTCCATAGCTATGGTTTAATTGAAAATCTCAATATTGGTTGATTCAGATGATATATAGCAAGAAAAATTTAGTAACTAAGAGAATGTAAACATAAATCAAAGTTGAGGGAGTTTGTCTCATTTAGATTAAGATTCTTTAATTTTGAACTTTGATCCATATATAGATCTTGATAAATTGATGATCTTGATCTTGATTGTGTGAGTAAGAATTTTTGGTTTAATTTTAAAGTATTATCTCCTTGAAATTTTAATTTCTAAATCCTTAGAAATATTGTTGAGAAGAAACGTAATAAATTTGGTACAGTAAGTTAATAATTAGATCAATGAACTGGAATTAAACTGAAAACATTTTGATGTTTTTATCTAATAGATACATGCAATTTCAGTAGGCCATTGAACTTTAACACAGGATAATTTTTATTATGTTCTTGGATTTTATAGACTGTGAAAAGAAAATTTTGAAGAATGCCACTTCTTGGTTCTTATTTCATTTAGCCAAGCTATCAAAGTTATAAATTTAAATGTTTACTTCATAAGAAACTATCATAATTAAGTTAGTCTAACCTTGGATTTTTAGACGTCAGCTTAGCTGGTTTAAGTTGTTTTTAGAACCCTCAATGACTTTGTCCATCACGATTCAGTGGGAAAGTCTTTCCGATCTAGTAATTAGTATTATTTAGTTGTATGAAAATCTTATAAGGATCAGAAATGACTACGTTGGTTAATTGGCGGTACTAAAAATATAGTTTTTGAAGTGTGATAATTAGATACATTTCCCCTCAATGCAGTGATTCACAATTTTGGTTCTCATGGACATTTACTTGAGACCAAGTCCTGGCTTAAAAACAAAATGGAGGAGAAAGGGGTCAAGTTTGACTGAAGCTTTCAGCATCTTCATGTCTCTTTATGTTTTCAGAGGAGATATTTCGAGTGTCTTCAGCTTTATGAAAGGATCAAAGAGATTGGCCTTATCGTGATGTGGTGACTTATAAGATGATATTGCAAGTATTATATGAGGAAGAGGTGGTTTAAGGTGTGGGAAATATTATCCAAGACCTAAAAGGGTCATATGCAAGTGTCGATGAGCAATGTTAACCTCTTATCATAAAGATGTACGTTAATAAAGGGTTACCTTATAAGGCGAGTATATTCTTGAAAAATATTGTTTTGAAGGCAAAATCTTTCCAAGGACTATGCCGCTAACTATGTCATTTTATCTAACACACCTCAACAAGGAGGAGTAAGAACTTGATGGTCATTAAAAAAAAAGATTGTTGAAAGATTTAGGATGTAGTTTGAGTAAGATATAGGAATGTGAGATTTATATATAAGAAATGTGTACTTTTATGTTATAAATTATGAAGACTTGGACTTAGTTTTGTGATTAAGATTTTTCTGTTAGTTTGTCGTCACTATAGATAATATAAGCGATGTGTGATTTTGACACGAAATTCTTAACAACTTTCTGCCAAAGTAAGGTGTCATGTATGAAGGA
The DNA here is from genome assembly GCA_038442645.1 of Agave tequilana. Lineage (NCBI taxonomy): Eukaryota > Viridiplantae > Streptophyta > Magnoliopsida > Asparagales > Asparagaceae > Agave > Agave tequilana. The sequence continues at coordinate 73,963 of JAVJIF010012519.1, forward strand.
TTTCGCTGAAAATTTTAAATAGTTGTGTCTACTACATATAGCAAACTGTCCTTATCTGGCTCATAAAAGTACAAAGGCACGAATAAATTCGTGTGCACTTTAGTGCCAAGTGGAATGAGATCCGTACTTTACTATACACATGATAATTTCTTAGGGACTCCGACGCTGAGTTAAAAGTGAAAGATTTGTTACTGTTAAGAAGGTTGACATTCCTGCTTTCAGTTAAATAGGATAATTTCTATGTTCTCATTGCAAAGAAAGTTGTGGACTGCTCAGGTCATTAACTTTTCTAAGTTCACCAGAAATTGTTTAAAAGTTGTTTAACATAAAAGGTGATATGTTAGTAGATGCCTCAATGACATCGTCATAGTCAACTGAGAATTTAATAAGAATGATTTTTTTTTTGTAGAAGAATTTTGTTTACCTAATATAAATAGTTGGATAGATCATGAATGTATCCGAGATTCACGAATAGGAATTAGGTATTAATGATAAGCAACGGTAACCAAATATCAGCCGTAATTATATTTTACATTTGACGATTTGGATGACGATTGAAGTTGTGTATCAGTGGGTGCATTAGAACTCTGATTTAACCAAATCTGAAAAGTTAGTAGAAATGAACTTGGGCTTGGATACAATTAATGGGCCAACAATAAAAATCGATATACGTTGATTGTGTATACATAAGCTAAATGTGAAACTTAATTATTGACCAATAACTTGGGATGCTAGTGAATCATATACTCTTAAATCACAAGTAATGATTTTGATGGAATGAAAATAGATGTTATTACTTAAGTGCTGACTTATTGGAGCCCTTATAATTAATAAGTATGTTAAGATTCCGAACATGGATTGGCAATTAGTTATTTACGACATTAAACATCGATCCTAAAAGAGAAGTATATTTAAGTACAAGACCTAATCGTATGGCCTAAGAATGTGTGTTGGTAGTGCAAACAATTGTCTGATAAGTCGCTCAGTAATTGTATGGTTATTGTCACATAAGTGCATCGATATATAAGTAATGATTGCTTACAACTATAAGGCATGCCCTGAGAATTGTGTGAATATGATTATGTATGACATTTTGTGTCATATATATATATATTATATATATTTCACACATATACTTGAAACTTATGTACTTTCATGTACCGTGAACCATATGTATCTCCTCGACAATAGAATTACTAAGTTGGGAAGCAAACTATAATAAATTTAATTGACATTCATATCATTGATACATTGGTTGTGATTTGTGTGCAAGTATAAATATATGTTTTTTTCCTTACATTCTTACTCATTGGACTTCTTGGCTCTGCTTTCTTGAGCAAATCTGAGGGCTTCTTGGCTCTGCTTTCTTGAGCAGAGTTCAAGGCCACTTATGTGTCCAATGCAGCAATAATTCCTTGTTGTTAAATCTGTACAAAAAACAAAGAAGAAAGTTAACCAAAAATGTAAACTTTTAAAGAGAATTGCCTACCGTCCCTCCCCGGCAACGACGCCAAAATTTGATTAAGCTTGAACCTGCACACAAAATACAGAATTTCAGATTTTAAGATTAAAGATAGCAAGTTACTCAATTCTATCGCAATAGCAAGTGGCTATGCGGGTCGTGATCCACAAGGAGGGACTAGCGATAGAAGCTTGTTTAGCAAGTTCTCTTTTATGTTACAAAAATGGTTAAAGTTCTTCTTTAGTTCTTTAAAAGAAAAAGGAAAAAAATAGTTATAGTTAAGTTAGGAAGAAAGTGGTAGATAGAGAAGGTAGAGAAAATAGAAGTGATATGTACAAATGAAATTGAAAAAGAGTGATAAAAGAAGTGGTTGATTGTGGTGTTCTAAACTAAAGAATTAAAAGAAAAACTTACATCCTTTGGTTGATGACTTACCTGAAACCTTGCATGTTTTACCTTGCTTCTGAGGCGATCAACGCATAATTCATAAGATCGAGCTCAGTCCCCATTCGCATTACATCATCAAGACGAACAAGAATGAAATGATACAGAATCTTGAGGAGGAGAACATCATCATGAAATATCGGTGGCACTCACACAAACATGGCTATACTGATTCTTCTATATTCACTTGGATACTCATCAAAGCCAAAAGAGGAAAAGTAGAAAGAAGAAGAAGAAAACAAAAGTAAAGACAAACATAAAAACAAATTACCTTTTATTGCTTGCAGAAACGATGGAAGGAAGGAGGAGGTACATCGGTGTCACTCTCAACATAATCCTCTCTTTCTTACTTACATGAATCTCAGTCTAAACTATACTTACAAAGAAAGAAAAATTACATGAAAAGAAATAAAAAACCTACACTAAAAAGAATGAAAACGTGGACTAAATTCTATCTCTGCATGGTCGTTCCCATTTACAGTGAAATACCTGCCTTTTATAGGCAAAAACCCAGAGGGGAGAGGCGTGAGAAGATAGGGGGAGCAAACGCTCCCCTAACTCCCTAACAAAGCCGCAAAAATGCGGCTTTGGCCACGTTTTTGCGGCCAGGGTGTTGCCAGGTGGCCACACCCTGTTGGTGGAACTCCCCGGCTTCGCGATTTGTATTTATCTTCAGCTGGATTTGCAGTTTAAGTCTGAGATTTTGACGAAATGGCCTTTGATCTTTGGCTTCAACCGCTTGATTTGGAATGATTCATTTCAACCTGTTTTCAACCTCTCAGATTTGCCAAGATTTACCCTGATTCATTGATTTCAAATTTATTCTGATTTAATTCAAAATTTGATGGGCTTTCGGGCTCATTTTTCTTCACTCTCCTTTAGGAATGGGCCTACAAATAAATTAAACAATAATTAGGAACAAGCAGGGTTTATTTAATAATAAGTATGAGAATATGATAATAACTATGCAATCTTAGCGACCAATCACACCCCCATACCTATCTTTTGCTCGTCCTCGAGCAAAACAACTAAACTATACTAAAAATTATTAGACCACTTTCGCAGGTCACGCGATTGCACTGAGCATGTGCAACAAGTCGTTAAACCTCTTAGTTTCCCCTAGAGGACGAGTTTTGTCTCGTGAGGGTTTTCAGCGGATTACACCCACAAAATCCGTAAAGAAAGAGAAAAATGTTAGTATTTTGAAAACACATTTTGAAAGAAAAATATTTGAAATATTATTGTAAGATTTAAGTAATCTATAAGTTATAGGAAAACAGAATTTTTCATTCCTAAAATTAGTCTCTATTCAAAATTTGTAATCAATCAAAGTAAGGAGTCAAATTGTACTTCTCATCTAGTCTATTACTTTACCCTAAGTCATATGCATCTTCGTGGCCGTGAAGTTTTGACTAAGGGTTCTTTAACTCTAACTCTTATACCTTATTTATTTATTTATATATATATATTTTATTTTTGGTGGTATTATTCCTTAGTTCTATTAGGCTTTCTAATCTGCCCATGTAACAAACCTTTAATCGATGAATCCCAAACCAAACGGTCTTAGGGCACCGGGTGAGAAAACTGTAAGTTCACCTAGAGGGGGGTGAATAGGTGATGGCTAATCTAATGGTCACTTAATGCCAAATAATGCAAATAATGCGGAAGCTAAAAACAATTATGACCTAATTACAACTTTTACACTATACACTATGTATAACACAAGAGTGTTGCCGAATTCCCCGTGAAGGGCTCTGGACAAACTCCTCTAGATTCCCCTTGAATGGGTTGAGGTGCCGCGTTGGCTCTCTTGGTTGAATACAAGTGTTAGTCACAATCCCAAGCAATATATCAATATGAGCACAAGGAATATATCATGCATATAAAGATGAACACAATAAATAACATGCAAGATATAACAAGAGAGATAGAGAGAGGAATGGCAATCGCAACACAAGGGTATGTTTCGAGGTTCGAGCACACTTGCTCTACATCCCCGCCTTCGACACACGAAGGATTTCCACTATGCAAGATCCCAATGGATCTCTCCTCGGTGCCGCAACACCTACAAGCCCTCGGACTCTCTAGTCCCTTACACACCGCAAGCCCACCGGCTCGCCGAGGCCGCACCTCGATCAACAAGAGTTCGCACCCGAACCCGAAACAACCACGAGCACACTTGCCCGTCTCCTCAAAGTACAAGAATGAAATCTTGGTGATCCAACACTTTGATCACCAATGAAAGCTCTCACTACAACACTCCTATAAGATGAATAGCAATGGATAGCTCAAGTGTTTGTGAGAAAAGCAAGGATTGAAACTTTGGTGAAAAACTCAAGAAATCTCTTTAAACACTCTTGGTAAAATCTTCCCTTTAGATAGGAAATATTTGCTCACTATTTTGTGGAGAAAACTCTTCTGAAAGTATGGGAAAAACTGGCTCTAAAGGTCTCCAAAATCTTGAGTTGAAAACAATGACAAAACCCCAATTTAGGCTGCCAGAAAACTAGCCGTTGGGTTCTGTCAGTACAGTCGGTCGACCGGGTCGGTCGACCGCCAACGGTCAAAAATCCGACCGTTGGGGCTCTGCGGTCGACCGGCCCGGTCGACCGAATCTACCCGTGAGCACCGCAGTCTCCAGCGGTCGACCGTCCCGGTCGACCGGCCACTGTGCTGCCAGACGTGCACAAGTCTGTGCACGTCGGTCGACCGCGAGATCGACCGGCCATGGTGCGGTCGACCGACTCGGTCGACCGGAAAGGCCTGTCAGCCAGTTCCAGGTCTGCACAGTTAAGGGATTAGGAAATAGGTCTTTTACTTAATAAAAATCCCATAAATTCTCAGTCAATCCACAAAAATAGTTTCAATCAAAATAAAAACTGTTTTTCTAAAAACATGTTTTTCTAAAACTTGTTTTTCCATAACTTCACAAAATACAAAAACAAGATATTTAAGTTCATTTAAAGTATAGTGTGTATGGATATGATCCACTACACAATCATAATGATATATCTATGTTTTTGTCATTAAGCATATAACTTGGTTTTGGTTAAAGATGTGTATAATAGAAATACCAAAAACCAAAGTAGATATTTTGTCACAAAGAAAAAATCTTTTTCCAAAATAAAATTCTTTTCTAAGACATAGAAATCTTTTATGAAAGCAATCCTATCAAGAGTTCTATCAAGAGTGAGTGTGTGATATAACTTGAGCAATCCACCAACTATTCTATCCTTTACATTTTAACTAAACAAAATCTTATAAAAACAAACCTAGACACAAGTCTTGATCTTGAAGTCTTCCCTTGAAGTCTTCTCATCTTCTTGACTTGGTCCATGCTTGATCCAAAAGCTCCTTGGATCACACCGTGCTAGCTCCAAATCTTGACATTTTATCCTTTGTTGAGCTATGCACCTACTAAGATCTTGATAAAGAATCTGTCACTAATTAAACACAAGATCATTAGTAAACATAGCTTCATGAGTTGATCATCATCAAAACTAGGGTGATAGGCCTTTGGGCCAACAATCTCCCCCTTTTTGATGATGACAAAACTCATGAAGTTATATATGCATGGATTAAAGTAAAGCTTCAAAGAAGCTCCCCCTTAACTCATGCATATCAAATAAGCAATAGATAAGGCAATGAGGCACGTGAATATGTATGCAAGTATGGAGATAAAACATGCAACAAGCATAAATCAAAATCTTTTTCTCCTATTTGCAATACAAAAAATATAGGCATAACTAACAAGGAAGATAAATACTTCTCCCCTTAAGCAATGAAAACATGCATATATACTCAAATACTTCTCCCCCTTTTTGTCAATCATCAATAAAGGGTTCAAAGTAAAATCAAATCAAACAAATTTTTCTCCCCTTTTTGTCAAAAACAAAGAGATCAAGAAGGGGTAATACAAATCAATCAATAAAATTTATATGCGATATACACTCATGAAGAGGAAGACGCTAAGTTAGCTTCCCTACACATATGCATTACATGAAGAAGGGATGACAAGCCCTAACTCACATAACACATATTATGTAATGCATAAGAGGAGATGTGAAGCTCCCCCTACACACGTATATCATATAAAGAAGAGTTGTCAAGCTCCTCAATTTATAATATACTCAACATGAATCCATATGTAAGAGAGATGTTAAGCTCTCCTTGCATATAGGAATTACAAGACAAAAATTTTGAATTTCTCTTATCAAACAAAATTTTGAATTCTAAAACACATTTTGAGATATCAAGTAACCAAATTTTTATTTTGATATCCAATGATACCAATTGACATAAGGTAAGTTCAAGTGTATATCTCATTGTATAATCTACCACAAAAAAAAAAATTTTTAAAAAAAAATTATATTTCAAGGTATATGTATGTTTTGACAACACAAGAAGTATACACACATATCCTAAAACACAATTGAGTCCATATATATAGATTTGCATGAAGGGCAAATGACTCAAGAGGTATACATGTATATCTTAAAGTTTGGCAAAATACACATATACATGAAATGAAAACACATGATCATAAATCAAATCCAAAAGTGGGAATACAAGTTTAAAGATGTATGGATCATCAAAACTAAGCAATACAAGCACATTTCATAGGTTCAAATAAGCATTCAAGCACAAATATAAATAGATTTATTTGTGGCCCATGATATGTACAAGTATAAATCCTAGTGTTGATAAAACTAACATATAAACTAATATTCAATACATGAAGCACCAAATAAATTTTGAGAGAAATAGAATCATGTGTAAATCTCAAAAACTATTTGAAGAATAAATAACTAGTATAAATTGTTTTTGAAAAACTAGTTAAAGATCCTTCAAATATAACAAATCTTATGTTTTTCATAAACATAACTAGATACACAAAAATTTAAGCACTCATGGTCTATAAAGGCTCAAAAATGATTTTTAACAAAAGTGTGAGTGTTAAACTATCATGTAAATAGCATTTTTATGAAAATAGTCAATGAAGCTCAAAAAGATTATAAGTCACATTTTTTAATAAATCAACTCAAAAACATTTTTCATAAAATCACTAATCTTCATGGTATATGTATGATTAATCCAATCCTAACAATACACATACATATCCTAAAAATAAAAGAGTCTATTAATGATGTTTGCATGAAGGCAAGAGACTCACGGGTATACATGTATATTTATTAGATTTGAATTAAAAATTCATATACATGAAGTAAAGTCATAAATAGGGCAAAACATGTATAAACAAGAATCATCAAAACTAGTCTATACATATGCATATAGTGGATACAAATGAGCATGAAGTTCAATCATATATGAATCAACTGTAATTCACTATTTGTACATGTATAAATGCAAGTTTGATACATTCTATATCTAAGCATGTAATACCACATGAAGCTCAAAAATACATGAAACATGAACATGTTATAATTATGATCAATGAACTAGCATGAACATAAAAAATAGGAGTTTAGACATTGTTACCAAATCCAAAGCTCCTAATGTGGTGGCCTTTCCACCAAAATTCCTTGATAGCGATGCATCCAAGTGTATGTCCATCAAGTCCATTGCATCCACTACCAAGGCACCAATCCTCTCACGTCTTGTGAGAGCCCTCACCAACATCAAAAACATGGGGTGGGGGTTTTGGTACCCATTTTTGCTTGGGTCCTTTGGGGTTAGTCTTGTAAGGAACCCAAAATCTTTTATAATTAGCAAAATTTAGAGAATTAATATTATCATAACAAACTTTGCTAAATGGCCTTTGCGGCCACAATGTGTACAAGTGTACACCTTAGTATGCTTATGTGTAGGAGTGTGATCATGTTGTGCAACATAAGCATGATGATGTGGATGTGCATGAACATGTGGAGTTTGTTTCTTTGAAAACAAGGACTCCAATTTAGTGTGATTGAATGCACAAGAGTTCAAAGTTGAACTCAAATTATCCATTTTATTTTTCAAATTCTTAATCTCATTAGTGGTGGCATGTAAAGCATGATGAGATATATGATCATTTTTCTTTTTCTTTTTAGAAACAAATTCTTTTTCTTTTTCAACAAATTTTCTTTTCAAAGTAATATTTTCTAGAAAAACAACTTCTTTTGTTTTTCCACCAAATCAATTTTATCTTTCAAAATAGTGTTCCCTTCACAAAGATCATTTAATTTAGACATAAGGGAAACATTTTCATTTTTCAAATCTTTATTTTCCTTTTCTAAGCATGCCATTTTATTTTCTAATGATTCTTTCTCATTAAGCATGGCATCAAAATCTTTTTCAAATTCTTGTTATCTTTTTCTAAACATGCAATGTTACTTCTAAATGAATCTTGTTCTATATGCATGCAATCAACTTTCTTTTTCAAATTTTTATTGTCTTTCTTAATCATGTCATATTTCTCAAGCAATAATTGACAAAATGTAGTAAGCTCTTCATATGACATGTTAACATCCTCATCCTCGGATTCGGTAGTTACCTCAAGGGGTTTATCCCCTTGGACCATGTAGCATACGTTGGAGATGTCGCTTCCAACGTCCGAATCGCTCCCCGCATAGTATAGATCCTTTTCGCCAAGGGAGAGGAGGGTGTTCCAAACTACAAAAGCCGATTCAATGTTAGAAACCCTAGATAGATAATCATCATTTAGGGTACATTTAAGAGCATGGAGGGCTTTTGAGTTAGCCTCAATGTACTTGCTATTATTAATATATGAATCATTTATGGTAGCAAGATAAACATGAATTCCTAAGGCTTTGAGGTATAATGACATCTTAACCTTCCAAATTTGGATGTTAAGGATGTCAAAGGTGGGTGGTGACATAAACTCCATAGTGTGTGTACAAATATTGTGATTAGCCTAAAAAGAGGATCTTTAACTCTAGGCTGTTAGACCCAATATCAAGAGCACTAGCTCTGATACCAATTGTAAGTTCACCTAGAGGGGGGTGAATAGGTGATGGCTAATCTAATGGTCACTTAATGCCAAATAATGCAAATAATGCGGAAGCTAAAACAATTATGACCTAATTACAACTTTTACACTATATACTATGTATAACACAAGTGTGTTGCCGAATTCCCCGTGAAGGGCTCTGGACAAACTCCTCTAGATTCCCCTTGAATGGTTGAGGTGCCGCGTTGGCTCTCTTGGTTGAATACAAGTGTTAGTCACAATCCCAAGGAATATATCATGCATATAAAGATGAACACAATAAATAACATGCAAGATATAACAAGAGAGATAGAGAGAGAGGAATGGCAATCGCAAACACAAGGGTATGTTTCGAGGTTCGAGCACACTTGCTCTACATCCCCGCCTTCGACACACGAAGGATTTCCACTATGCAAGATCCCAATGGATCTCTCCTCGGTGCCGCAACACCTACAAGACCTCGGACTCTCTAGTCCCTTACACACCGCAAGCCCACCGGCTCGCCGAGGCCGCACCTCGATCAACAAGAGTTCGCACCCGAACCCGAAACAACCACGAGCACACTTGCCCGTCTCCTCAAAGTACAAGAATGAAATCTTGGTGATCCAACACTTTGATCACCAATGAAAGCTCTCACTACAACACTCCTATAAGATGAATAGCAATGGATAGCTCAAGTGTTTGTGAGAAAAGCAAGGATTGAAACTTTGGTGAAAAACTCAAGAAATCTCTTTTAACACTCTTGGTAAAATCTTCCCTTTAGATAGGAAATATTTGCTCACTATTTTGTGGAGAAAACTCTTCTGAAAGTATGGGAAAAATTGGCTCTAAAGGTCTCCAAAATCTTGTGTTGAAAACAATGACAAAACCCCAATTTATAGGCTGCCAGAAAACTAGCCGTTGGGTTCTGTCAGTACAGTCGGTCGACCGGGTCGGTCGACCGCCAACGGTCAAAAATCCGACCGTTGGGGCTCTGCGGTCGACCGGCCCGGTCGACCGAATCTACCCGTGAGCACCGCAGTCTCCAGCGGTCGACCGTCCCGTCGACCGGCCACTGTGCTGCCAGACGTGCACAAGTCTGTGCACGTCGGTCGACCGCGAGATCGACCGGCCATGGTGCGGTCGACCGACTCGGTCGACCGGAAAGGCCTGTCAGCCAGTTCCAGGTCTGCACAGTTAAGGGATTAGGAATAGGTCTTTTAACTTAATAAAAATCCCATAAATTCTCAGTCAATCCACAAAAATAGTTTCAATCAAAATAAAACTGTTTTTCTAAAACATGTTTTTCTAAAACTTGTTTTTTCCATAACTTCACAAAATACAAAAACAAGATATTTAAGTTCATTTAAAGTATAGTGTGTATGGATATGATCCACTACACAATCATAATGATATATCTATGTTTTTGTCATTAAGCATATAACTTGGTTTTGGTTAAAGATGTGTATAATAGAAATACCAAAAACCAAAGTAGATATTTTGTCACAAAGAAAAATCTTTTTCCAAAATAAAAATTCTTTTCTAAGACATAGAAATCTTTTATGAAAGCAATCCTATCAAGAGTTCTATCAAGAGTGTGTGTGTGATATAACTTGAGCAATCCACCAACTATTCTATCCTTTACATTTTAACTAAAACAAAATCTTATAAAAACAAACCTAGACACAAGTCTTGATCTTGAAGTCTTCCCTTGAAGTCTTCTCATCTTCTTGACTTGGTCCATGCTTGATCCAAAAGCTCCTTGGATCACACCGTGCTAGCTCCAAATCTTGACATTTTATCCTTTGTTGAGCTATGCACCTACTAAGATCTTGATAAAGAATCTGTCACTAATTAAACACAAGATCATTAGTAAACATAACTTCATGAGTTGATCATCATCAAAACTAGGGTGATAGGCATTTGGGCCAACAATCTCCCCCTTTTTGATGATGACAAAACTCATGAAGTTATATATGCATGGATTAAATAAAGCTTCAAAGAAGCTCCCCCTTAACTCATGCATATCAAATAAGCAATAGATAAGGCAATGAGGCACGTGAATATGTATGCAAGTATGGAGATAAAACATGCAACAAGCATAAATCAAAATCTTTTTCTCCTATTTGCAATACAAAAAATATAGGCATAACTAACAAGGAAGATAAATACTTCTCCCCCTTAAGCAATGAAAACATGCATATATACTCAAATACTTCTCCCCCTTTTTGTCAATCATCAATAAAGGGTTCAAAGTAAAATCAAATCAAACAAAATTTTCTCCCCCTTTTTGTCAAAACAAAGAGATCAAGAAGGGGTAATACAAATCAATCAATAAAAATTTATATGCGATATACACTCATGAAGAGGAAGACGCTAAGCTAGCTTCCCTACACATATGCATTACATGAAGAAGGGATGACAAGCCCACAAATCCGTAAAGAAAGAGAAAAATGTTAGTATTTTGAAAACACATTTTGAAAGAAAAATATTTGAAATATTATTGTAAGATTTAAGTAATCTATAAGTTATAGGAAAACAGAATTTTTCATTCCTAAAATTAGTCTCTATTCAAAAATTTGTAATCAATCAAAGTAAGGAGTCAAATTGTACTTCTCATCTAGTCTATTACTTTACCCTAAGTCATATGCATCTTCGTGGCCGTGAAGTTTTGACTAAGGGTTCTTTAACTCTAACTCTTATGCCTTATTTATTTATTTATATATATATTTTTTATTTTTGGTGGTATTATTCTTTAGTTCTATTAGGCTTTCTAATCTGCCCATGTAACAAACCTTTAATCGATGAATCCCAAACCAAACGGTCTTAGGGCACCGGGTGAGAAAACTGTAAGTTCACCTAGAGGGGGGGTGAATAGGTGATGGCTAATCTAATGGTCACTTAATGCCAAATAATGCAAATAATGCGGAAGCTAAAAACAATTATGACCTAATTACAACTTTTACACTATACACTATGTATAACACAAGAGTGTTGCCGAATTCCCCGTGAAGGGCTCTGGACAAACTCCTCTAGATTCCCCTTGAATGGGTTGAGGTGCCGCGTTGGCTCTCTTGGTTGAATACAAGTGTTAGTCACAATCCCAAGCAATATATCAATATGAGCACAAGGAATATATCATGCATATAAGATGAACACAATAAATAACATGCAAGATATAACAAGAGAGATAGAGAGAGAGAGAGGAATGGCAATCGCAAACACAAGGGTATGTTTCGAGGTTCGAGCACACTTGCTCTACATCCCCGCCTTCGACACACGAAGGATTTTCACTATGCAAGATCCAATGGATCTCTCCTCGGTGCCGCAACACCTACAAGCCCTCGGACTCTCTAGTCCCTTACACCACCGCAAGCCCACCGGCTCGCCGAGGCCGCACCTCGATCAACAAGAGTTCGCACCCGAACCCGAAACAACCACGAGCACACTTGCCCGTCTCCTCAAAGTACAAGAATAAATCTTGGTGATCCAACACTTTGATCACCAATGAAAGCTCTCACTACAACACTCCTATAAGATGAATAGCAATGGATAGCTCAAGTGTTTGTGAGAAAAGCAAGGATTGAAACTTTGGTGAAAAACTCAAGAAATTGAAATACACCTAGAGGGGGGGTGAATAGGTGTAATTGCTAATCTAATGCTCTTTTCAAATTTTACTTAAGTGAGTGATGCAACGATCTCTCAAAACACGACTAAGAGCCGAATACCCCTTGCGAGGTTCTGAACTCCTTCCTCCCAATTCCCCTTAAATGGGTTAGAGGTGCGCAATGCAACCGTGTTGTATTGAGGTGTGATCGAACAATTCCAAGTATGAAATGCGATGATGAAATGCACACAAGTATTATAACAAGAAATATTGAAGGCAAGTAAAATAAACAAGTAAGGATAGCACAAATAAAAGTTAGTTCACAAGCAATAATTGGAAGTAATTTAAAGCAAGAAATTAAGCAAGAGGAACGCCAAGCCAATCGCAAACAAAGTGATTTGTTTCGAGGTTCGAGCCCGTAGCTCTAGTCCCCGCCTTCACCTCCGTGAAGGGTTTCCACTATCCCCTTAGGATCCCGTACAAGTTAGGCCTCCAAAGACCTCAAGCCCGTAGCTTTACACCTTACAACGAAGCTCCACCGAAGAGCTTGTCTCCACAAGAACAAAGGTTACAACTTTGTGATCTCAACTAGACACAACACTCTTTCTCTTTTACAAAACACTTCTTTTACAAACACTCTCACTCTTTTACAACTTCACTTATAGAAAGAATATGAGATTTTGGCTCTATGAAGTGTGGTGAGAAAAGCTTCAGTTGTAGAGTGATATTAGAGATCAAACAACAACTGAAAAACAAACTTAAAAGAATGGAAATGAAAGCTTTAAACTATTTTTCTCTTTCTCTTGAAAAACAATGAAAACTTGTATTTTTCTTGGTTAATAACTAAGGCCTATTCCCCACTATTTATAGGGAGAGAATAGGTTAAAACCCTGATTTTTCCTGCTAAAATCTTCTGCAAAAGCACCCCAACAACTCCTAAAAACTCTGTTAAAGAGAAAACATAAAACAGATTTTCAGAACAGCCCAAAGAGGAAAGAGCCGTTGGGCTTGTTGCAGGCCTACCGGTCGACTGCCGGTCGACCGGTGCTCTGCTGGCAAAAGAGCCGTTGAGGCTCCGGTCGACTGCCAGTCGACCGATCTCACAGAAGGAAACACAGTTTCCTTCTATCGGTCGACCGACCCAGTCGACCGAAAGATACAGAGAGCAGACCACAAAAATCAGTCGACCGATATTTAGGGTCGGTCGACCGGCAGACATGCACAGCCTCGTGCATGTCTGGCCACAGCAGCCGGTCGACTGATATTTAGGGTCGGTCGACCGGTCTGCCTGGAAAACAGTTTACTGGGCAGATTTTTGAGTTAGAAAAATTTGTAAAAATTCCTTTAAAAATCTTAAGCTAAGTGTTATGCTGAAAATAGTTTATATACATGTATTTAAACAAGTTTTGAAGATATAAGGCTTTGGGTACATGTATGTATAAACTAAGGCATAAACCTAGAAATAAATATTTTGAAAACATAGAAACATACAAAACAAATGTGTGTGCAAATCCTAGAGCCAAATTTCACATATTCTATCTTTACAAAACTAAACTTACAAACTACATAGGTCTTCAAGACTTCAACTTGAGCTATCTTCTCTTGATCTTCAATATTGCAATTTGAGTCCAATTTGACTTGTCTTGAGTCCAATAGCTTGTATTTGAGTCCAAAAACTTTGTATATGAGTGAGAGTACTTCTAGTATGATAATAAACCTGAAACACACTTAAACAACAAATAATATTAGTACAAATAACTAATATGTTTTGTAATCATCAAAATACACTAAACATGGGTTGATTGTAACCTTGGGCCAACAATCTCCCCCTTTTTGATGATGACAAAACATATGAGTTATTAAACAAATAAAAGAGGAAAAGCTTGAAAAACTCCCCCTTAAACAATGCTATATATTTAACATGAATATGAGAAACTATGTAAGCATACAAAAATCATCTCTCTTTTTTTTAAAAAACAAAGTCATCACCATAAATAAGAAACTCAAACATGAACCAAATATTAAAACAACTAAAAAAAAACAACTTAGTATTTCTCCAAACTCATACATTTTTCTCCCCCTTTTGTCATACATCAAAAAGGGTTAAAACAAAAAAAATTTAACACATATTAAAAACCAAACAAAACAAACTAAGATACTTTTAAGTATCAATTTTACAAACATTTAATTCACCACAAATAAAAGAAAATCTTGCATAATCTAAAGGTTTTGTGAAAATATCCGCAAGTTGAAAATCGGTAGAAACAAAATCTATATCAATGTCACCTTTTTCAAAGTGATCTCTAAGAAAATGATATCTAATGTCTATATGTTTGGTTTTACTATGTTGATTAGCATTTTTGGTCATGTGAATAGCACTAGTATTATCACAATAAATTTTAACATGATCAAAATGCAAATCAAATCGAGAAGAGTATGTTGCATCCAAAGAACTTGTGCACAACAAGCTCCGGCCGCAACATACTCCGCCTCGGCAGTTGATAGGGCTACACTATTTTGCTTTTTGGAAGACCAAGACACAAGACAATTACCTAAGAATTGGCATGTTCCACTTGTACTCTCCTATCTACCCTACAACCGGCATAGTCGGCATCCGAATAACTAGTCATGGTAAATTGGTTAGTTTTCGGATACCACAAACCTAAATCAATTGTGCCCTTAAGATACCTAATTATGCGTTTTACCGCTATTAAGTGTGATTCTTAGGACATGATTGAAAACGTGCACACAAACATACGGAAAACATTATATCCGGCCTACTAGCCGTAAGATAGAGTAAACTACCAATCATGCTACGAAATAATTTGATGTCTACTTCCTTACCTTGTTCATCCTTGTCAAGTTTTGTAGTGGTTGCCATGGGAGTCTTTGCTACTTTGGATCCTTCAAGCCCGAACCTCTTGATGAGTTCTTTGTGTACTTGGCTTGGTTGATGAATGTCCCATCACTACGTTGCTTGATTTGAAGTCCAAGAAAGAAGTTGAGCTCCCCCATCATAGACATCTCAAATTCCCTTTTCATGCATGATTCAAATTCTTGCAAAGAGAAACATTAGTAGATCTAAAAATAATGTCATCAACATAAATTTGAACTATGAGGATATCTTGATCTACATGTTTGGTAAATAATGTTTTATCAACTTTTCCTTTCTTAAAATCATTTGAAAGCAAAAATGAAGACAATCTTTCATACCAAGCCCTAGGGGCTTGTTTCAAACCATATAGAGCTTTATCTAATTTATAAACATATTAGGGTGTGTAGGATCAACAAACCCGGGGGTTGTTCAACATACACCTCCTCATCAATATAACCATTAAGAAAAGCACTTTTTACATCCATTTGAAATAACTTAAAATCTTTAAATGAGGCATATGCTAAGGTCATCCGTATGGCTTCGAGCCGTGCTACGGGTGCAAAGGTTTCTTCAAAATCATCCCTTCGATTTGAGTGTAACCTTGGGCAACTAACCTAGCCTTGTTTCTAACTACCTTACCCGATTCATCCAACTTGTTCTTAAAGATCCATTTAGTGCCAATAGTTGGTCTATCTTGGGGCTAGGAACAAGGTGCCAAACTTGATTGCGCTCAAATTGATTGAGCTCCTCTTGCATTGCAAGCAACCAATATGAATCGGCCTCGGCCTCGAGGACATTTTTAGGTTCTATGTGTGAAATAAAAGCAAAATTACCACAAAAATCTTGAATCTTAGAGCGAGTGGTTACCCCTTTTGATACTTCACCTATGACGAGGTCCTTGGGATGATGAGGATTGAATCTCCAATCCTTTGGTAGTGGTTGAGAAGGCTCCTCTTCATTTGCTTGATGTTCATTTCCTTGAGCCTCTTCCACTTTGGCTTCACTTCCATCACCATCCTTTGGCTTGTCTCCCATGGTAGAAGCATCCTCCAAGGTCACTTTCTCCAAGCCTTCATCTAAAGCATCAATTTCTACACAATTCTTAACAAACTTGTTAGATTCCTCAAATTTAACATGAATAGATTCCTCAATAGTCAAAGTTGACCTATTGAAGACTCTATAAGCCTTACTAGTATTTGAGTAACCTACAAAAATAGCCTCATATGATCTAGCATCAAATTTTCCCAAATTAATATTTGTATTTAAAACAAAGCATTTGCAACCAAACACTTTGAAATAAGAAACATTAGGTTTTCTAGAAAAATACATCTCATAAGAAGTCTTAGTAGTATTTTTACATAGGAAAACACGATTTGCAATGTAACATGAAGTATGAACGGCCTCGGCCCACAAATAATGTGGTAGGCCATATTCATTCAACATTGTCCTAGCCATCTCTTGTAAAGTACGATTTTTCCGCTCAACTACTCCATTTTGTTGTGGAGTTCTAGGACAAGAAAGTTCATGTTTTATTCCATGTTCCTCACAAAAGGTGGTAAAGGGAAGGTTAATGAACTCACCTCCTCTATCACTTCTTATTTTAATTATTGAGGAGCCATTTTCCTTTTCAACTCTTTTCTTAAAGGCTTGAAAATGTGAAAAGGTTTGACTTTTGTGTTCAAGAAAATAAACCCAAGTAAAACGCGAAAAATCATCTACTAAAACATAAGCAAATCTACTCCCACTTAAACTTTTGGTTTGTGTAGGGCCAAATAAATCCATGTGGATTAGCTCTAATGGACGTGATGACATGATATCCTTAATTGATTTGAATGAGGACTTAGTTTGTTTCCCAAATTGACATGCGTCACAAACTCGGTCCTTTTCAAAGTTCAATGAAGGAATACCCTTCACCATTTCCTTAGAGTTAAGCCTAGAAATATGGTCAAATGAAACGTGGCCTAATCTCCTATGCCACAACCAAGAGTCGTCATCGAGGGCTTTTAAACAAGTAATATTACAAGACATATTTAACATATCAATCATGTAAACATTGCTTTCACGAAAACCGGAAAATACACAAACATTAGAAGTTCTATCAATCACTTTACAAGAAACATTATCAAAAACAACATCAAAACCTTTATCACAAAGTTGACTAACACTCAAGAGATTATGCTTGAGGCCATCAACTAAAACCACATTTTCAATTAAAGGAGAGGTGCCAAGTTTTACATTACCATACCGACGATTTTACCCTTGGCGTCATCTCCGAAGGTGACGGTGCCACCTTCATGATATCTTGATAGGGTTGCAAAGTTGTTGATGTCCCAAGTCATGTGCCTTGAGCAACCGCTATCAAGATACCATAAACCTCTACGTCTTTGAGCTTTGGAAAGTACCTACATCATTTAAAACAATAGTTGACTTTGGTACCCAAACTTTCTTGGGTCCTTGAAAGTTAGTGTTACGAACCCAAACATTATGGTGTGATGCACTTAGTCTATCATAACAAAAATTAGCTAAGTGTCCTTTCCGTCCACAATGTGAACATGAGTACACTTTTCTATACATAAATGCATGGTGTATATGTGAAGTGTGAGCATGCTTTGGGGTTTGCCATGATGCATAGGTTGTGTAGCATGTACATGAGCATGAGCATGATGAATATTTTTCTTAGGAGCTTGTTTCTTAGGAAACATATTCTCCATCTTCTTTTTATCAAACTCACTACACTTTTTCAAAACAACATCTAATGAGTCTAATCTTTCCTTAAGCATGGCAATCTCATTAGAGTCTACAAATGGGGTCTTTCCTTTACAAGCAATCTTATATTTTTCAAAATCATTTTTAGTGGAAACTAAAGAAGAATGTAAATCATTATTTTCTTTAGAAAGATTTACAATTTGAATATTAAGTGATTCATTGTCCTTTTTCATTTTTAAATATTTCTTCTTTAAGAAATCATAATTACCAGAAAGTTCCATAAAGCTTCTCCTAGCTCATCCATGGATAAATCATCATCAAGAAGAGTTGAGGGGTTACCTTGCTTGTGCTCTCATTTGCCATGAAGCACATATTGGCGGTGTCGATCTCCTCCTCGGATTCACTTTCGTCATCCCATGTTGCTTTCATAGCCTTCTTCTTGTATGGCTTCTTGGATGAGGATGGCTTCACTTGTTCCGGACACTCCGCTACTATGTGTCCCGGCTTTTGGCAATTAAAGCAAATGATCTTCCTTTCTTCCTTGCCTCCTTGCCATCTCCTCCTTCCTTGGTACTTTGCCTTGTTGTACATCCTCCGGACATTTTTGACTAGAAGTGAGAGCTCCTCGTCATCTTCTTCTTCGTCATCTTCGTCGGAGTAGGTAGCATGACTTTTGAAGGCAATGGTCTTCTTTTTGGTAGGTGCCATGTCCTCCCTTGCCTTTCTCTCCATCTCATGGGTCTTCAAGTTACCAATGAGTCCAATGAGCTCAATCTCATCTTTGTCATTGAGTTCCTTCAATGTTGTAGCTTTCACTTCCCATGATGGAGGGAGAGCCCGGATGATCTTTCTCACCCTTTGGTCATTGTTGATTTCTTCACCTAGAGAAGCAAGACCATTAGTAATCTTTGTAAACTTAGTAACCATATCATCTATGGTTTCATTCTCTTGCATGCAAAAATTTTCATATTGGGACCGAAGAAGGTCTATCTTGGCCCTCTTCACTTGTGATGTCCCCTCATGTGTTACTAGCAAATGGGTCCAAATCTCATAGGCGGATTTGCAATGGATGACTCTAGCTATGTCATCATCATTGAGGGCTTGTAGGAGTGCATAATGAGCCCTAGCATTGGCATCAAACTCCTTGGTCTCAATTTCGGACCAAGTGGATTCATCACCGGGGGGTACACTAAATTGTTTAGTCACGGCCTTTGCAACTCGACTACCTAGAGATTGCAAGAAAACGGTCATCTTAACCTTCCATATGGGAAAGTTAAGTCCATCAAACTTAGGTGGGGTCTTAATTCCATCGGCCATGTTTACTATGTGGAAATGAATGAAGTGATTAGCAATATAAGGATCTCTCTAAGGTTGTTAAGCCAAATCCTAGAGTCCAAGCTCTGATACCAATTGAAATACACCTAGAGGGGGGGTGAATAGGTGTAATTGCTAATCTAATGCTCTTTTCAAATTTTACTTAAGTGAGTGATGCAACGATCTCTCAAAACACGACTAAGAGCCGAATACCCCTTGCGAGGTTCTGAACTCCTTCCTCCCAATTCCCCTTAAATGGGTTAGAGGTGCGCAATGCAACCGTGTTGTATTGAGGTGTGATCGAACAATTCCAAGTATGAAATGCGATGATGAAATGCACACAAGTATTATAACAAGAAATATTGAAGGCAAGTAAAATAAACAAGTAAGGATAGCACAAATAAAAGTTAGTTCACAAGCAATAAATTGGAAGTAATTTAAAGCAAGAAATTAAGCAAGAGGAACGCCAAGCCAATCGCAAACAAAGTGATTTGTTTCGAGGTCGAGCCCGTAGCTCTAGTCCCCGCCTTCACCTCCGTGAAGGGTTTCCACTATCCCCTTAGGATCCCGTACAAGTTAGGCCTCCAAAGACCTCAAGCCCGTAGCTTTACACCTTACAACGAAGCTCCACCGAAGAGCTTGTCTCCACAAGAACAAAGGTTACAACTTTGTGATCTCAACTAGACCACAACACTCTTTCTCTTTTACAAAACACTTCTTTTACAAACACTCTCACTCTTTTACAACTTCACTTATAGAAAGAATATGAGATTTTGGCTCTATGAAGTGTGGTGAGAAAAGCTTCAGTTGTAGAGTGATATTAGAGATCAAACAACAACTGAAAAACAAACTTAAAAGAATGGAAATGAAAGCTTTAAACTATTTTTCTCTTTCTCTTGAAAAACAATGAAAACTTGTATTTTTCTTGGTTAATAACTAAGGCATATTCCCCACTATTTATAGGGAGAGAATAGGTTAAAACCCTGATTTTTCCTGCTAAAATCTTCTGCAAAAGCACCCCAACAACTCCTAAAAACTCTGTTAAAGAGAAAACATAAAACAGATTTTCAGAACAGCCCAAAGAGGAAAGAGCCGTTGGGCTTGTTGCAGGCCTACCGGTCGACTGCCGGTCGACCGGTGCTCTGCTGGCAAAAGAGCCGTTGAGGCTCCGGTCGACTGCCAGTCGACCGATCTCACAGAAGGAAACACAGTTTCCTTCTATCGGTCGACCGACCCAGTCGACCGAAAGATACAGAGAGCAGACCACAAAAATCAGTCGACCGATATTTAGGGTCGGTCGACCGCAGACATGCACAGCCTCGTGCATGTCTGGCCACAGCAGCCGGTCGACTGATATTTAGGGTCGGTCGACCGGTCTGCCTGGAAAACAGTTTACTGGGCAGATTTTTGAGTTAGAAAAATTTGTAAAAATTCCTTTAAAAATCTTAAGCTAAGTGTTATGCTGAAAATAGTTTATATACATGTATTTAAACAAGTTTTGAAGATATAAGGCTTTGGGTACATGTATGTATAAACTAAGGCATAAACCTAGAAATAAATATTTTGAAAACATAGAAACATACAAAACAAATGTGTGTGCAAATCCTAGAGCCAAATTTCACATATTCTATCTTTACAAAACTAAACTTACAAACTACATAGGTCTTCAAGACTTCAACTTGAGCTATCTTCTCTTGATCTTCAATATTGCAATTTGAGCCCAATTTGACTTGTCTTGAGTCCAATAGCTTGTATTTGAGTCCAAAAACTTTGTATATGAGTGAGAGTACTTCTAGTATGATAATAAACCTGAAACACACTTAAACAACAAATAATATTAGTACAAATAACTAATATGTTTTGTAATCATCAAAATACACTAAACATGGGTTGATTGTAACCTTGGGCCAACAGAAATCTCTTTTAACACTCTTGGTAAAATCTTCCCTTTAGATAGGAAATATTTGCTCACTATTTTGTGGAGAAAACTCTTCTGAAAGTAAGGGAAAAACTGGCTCTAAAGGTCTCCAAATCTTGTGTTGAAAACAATGACAAAACCCCAATTTATAGGCTGCCAGAAACTAGCCGTTGGGTTCTGTCAGTACAGTCGGTCGACCGGGTCGGTCGACCGCCAACGGTCAAAAATCCGACCGTTGGGGCTCTGCGGTCGACCGGCCCGGTCGACCGAATCTACCCGTGAGCACCGCAGTCTCCAGCGGTCGACCGTCCCGTCGACCGGCCACTGTGCTGCCAGACGTGCACAAGTCTGTGCACGTCGGTCGACCGCGAGATCGACCGGCCATGGTGCGGTCGACCGACTCGGTCGACCGGAAAGGCTGTCAGCCAGTTCCAGGTCTGCACAGTTAAGGGATTAGGAAATAGGTCTTTTAACTTAATAAAAATCCCATAAATTCTCAGTCAATCCACAAAAATAGTTTCAATCAAAATAAAACTGTTTTTCTAAAAACATGTTTTTTCTAAAACTTGTTTTCCATAACTTCACAAAATACAAAAACAAGATATTTAAGTTCATTTAAAGTATAGTGTGTATGGATATGATCCACTACACAATCATAATGATATATCTATGTTTTTGTCATTAAGCATATAACTTGGTTTTGGTTAAAGATGTGTATAATAGAAATACCAAAAACCAAAGTAGATATTTTGTCACAAAGAAAAAATCTTTTTCCAAATAAAAATTCTTTTCTAAGACATAGAAATCTTTTATGAAAGCAATCCTATCAAGAGTTCTATCAAGAGTGTGTGTGTGATATAACTTGAGCAATCCCCCAACTATTCTATCCTTTACATTTTAACTAAAACAAAATCTTATAAAAACAAACCTAGACACAAGTCTTGATCTTGAAGTCTTCCCTTGAAGTCTTCTCATCTTCTTGACTTGGTCCATTCTTGATCCAAAAGCTCCTTAGATCACACCGTGCTAGCTCCAAATCTTGACATTTTATCCTTTGTTGAGCTATGCACCTACTAAGATCTTGATAAAGAATCTGTCACTAATTAAACACAAGATCATTAGTAAACATAACTTCATGAGTTGATCATCATCAAAACTAGGGTGATAGGCCTTTGGGCCAACAATCTCCCCCTTTTTGATGATGACAAAACTCATGAAGTTATATATGCATGGATTAAAGTAAAGCTTCAAAGAAGCTCCCCCTTAACTCATGCATATCAAATAAGCAATAGATAAGGCAATGAGGCACGTGAATATGTATGCAAGTATGGAGATAAAACATGCAACAAGCATAAATCAAAATCTTTTTCTCCTATTTGCAATACAAAAATATAGGCATAACTAACAAGGAAGATAATACTTCTCCCCCTTAAGCAATGAAAACATGCATATATACTCAAATACTTCTCCCCCTTTTTGTCAATCATCAATAAAGGGTTCAAAGTAAAATCAAATCAAATAAATTTTTCTCCCCCTTTTTGTCAAAACAAAGAGATCAAGAAGGGTAATACAATCAATCAATAAAAATTTATATGCGATATACACTCATGAAGAGGAAGACGCTAAGTTAGCTTCCCTACACATATGCATTACATGAAGAAGGGATGACAAGCCCACAAAATCCGTAAAGAAAGAGAAAAATGTTAGTATTTTGAAAACACATTTTGAAAGAAAAATATTTGAAATATTATTGTAAGATTTAAGTAATCTATAAGTTATAGGAAAACAGAATTTTTTATTCCTAAAATTAGTCTCTATTCAAAAATTTGTAATCAATCAAAGTAAGGAGTCAAATTGTACTTCTCATCTAGTCTATTACTTACCCTAAGTCATATGCATCTTCGTGGCCGTGAAGTTTTTGACTAAGGTTCTTTAACTCTAACTCTTATGCCTTATTTATTTATTTATATATATTTTTTATTTTTGGTGGTATTATTCCTTAGTTCTATTAGGCTTTCTAATCTGCCAATGTAACAAACCTTTAATCGATGAATCCCAAACCAAACGGTCTTAGGGCCCCGGGTGAGAAAACTGTAAGTTCACCTAGAGGGGGGTGAATAGGTGATGGCTAATCTAATGGTCACTTAATGCCAAATAATGCAAATAATGCGGAAGCTAAAAACAATTATGACCTAATTACAACTTTTACACTATACACTATGTATAACACAAGAGTGTTGCCGAATTCCCGTGAAGGGCTCTGGACAAACTCCTTTAGATTCCCCTTGAATGGGTTGAGGTGCCGCGTTGGCTCTCTTGTTGAATACAAGTGTTAGTCACAATCCCAAGCAATATATCAATATGAGCACAAGGAATATATCATGCATATAAAGATGAACACAATAAATAACATGCAAGATATAACAAGAGAGATAGAGAGAGAGAGGAATGGCAATCGCAACACAAGGGTATGTTTCGAGGTTCGAGCACACTTGCTCTACATCCCCGCCTTCGACACACGAAGGATTTCCACTATGCAAGATCCCAATGGATCTCTCCTCGGTGCCGGCAACTCCTACAAGCCCTCGGACTCTCTAGTCCCTTACACACCGCAAGCCCACCCGGCTCGCCGAGGCCGCACCTCGATCAACAAGAGTTCGCACCCGAACCCGAAACAACCACGAGCACACTTGCCCGTCTCCTCAAAGGACAAGAATTAAATCTTGGTGATCCAACACTTTGATCACCAATGAAAGCTCTCACTACAACACTCCTATAAGATGAATAGCAATGGATAGCTCAAGTGTTTGTGAGAAAAGCAAGGATTGAAACTTTGGTGAAAAACTCAAGAAATCTCTTTTAACACTCTTGGTAAAATCTTCCCTTTAGATAGGAAATATTTGCTCACTATTTTGTGGAGAAAACTCTTCTGAAAGTATGAGAAAAACTGGCTCTAAAGGTCTCCAAAATCTTGTGTTGAAAACAATGACAAAACCCTAATTTATAGGCTGCCAGAAAACTAGCCGTTGGGTTCTGTCAGTACAGTCGGTCGACCGGGTCGGTCGACCGCCAACGGTCAAAAATCCGACCGTTGGGGCTCTGCGGTCGACCGGCCCGGTCGACCGAATCTACCCGTGAGCACCGCAGTCTCCAGCGGTCGACCGTCCCGGTCGACCGGCCACTGTGCTGCCAGACGTGCACAAGTCTGTGCACGTCGGTCGACCGCGAGATCGACCGACCATGGTGCGGTCGACCGACTCGGTCGACCGGAAAGGCCTGTCAGCCAGTTCCAGGTCTGCACAGTTAAGGGATTAGGAAATAGGTCTTTTAACTTAATAAAAATCCCATAAATTCTCAGTCAATCCACAAAAATAGTTTCAATCAAAATAAAAACTGTTTTTCTAAAAACATGTTTTTCTAAAACTTGTTTTTCCATAACTTCACAAAATACAAAAACAAGATATTTAAGTTCATTTAAAGTATAGTGTGTATGGATATGATCCACTACACAATCATAATGATATATCTATGTTTTTGTCATTAAGCATATAACTTGGTTTTGGTTAAAGATGTGTATAATAGAAATACCAAAAACCAAAGTAGATATTTTGTCACAAAGAAAAAATCTTTTTCCAAAATAAAAATTCTTTTCTAAGACATAGAAATCTTTTATGAAAGCAATCCTATCAAGAGTTCTATCAAGAGTGTGTGTGTGATATAACTTGAGCAATCCACCAACTATTCTATCCTTTACATTTTAACTAAAACAAAATCTTATAAAAACAAACCTAGACACAAGTCTTGATCTTGAAGTCTTCCCTTGAAGTCTTCTCATCTTCTTGACTTGGTCCATGCTTAATCCAAAAGCTCCTTGGATCACACCGTGCTAGCTCCAAATCTTGACATTTTATCCTTTGTTGAGCTATGCACCTACTAAGATCTTGATAAAGAATCTGTCACTAATTAAACACAAGATCATTAGTAAACATAACTTCATGAGTTGATCATCATCAAAACTAGGGTGATAGGCCTTTGGGCCAACAATCTCCCCCTTTTTGATGATGACAAAACTCATGAAGTTATATATGCATGGATTAAAGTAAAGCTTCAAAGAAGCTCCCCCTTAACTCATGCATATCAAATAAGCAATAGATAAGGCAATGAGACACATGAATATGTATGCAAGTATGGAGATAAAACATGCAACAAGCATAAATCAAAATCTTTTTCTCCTATTTGCAATACAAAAAATATAGGCATAACTAACAAGGAAGATAAACTTCTCCCCCTTAAGCAATGAAAACATGCATATATACTCAAATACTTCTCCCCCTTTTTGTCAATCATCAATAAAGGGTTCAAAGTAAAATCAAATCAAACAAATTTTTCTCCCCCTTTTTGTCAAAAACAAAGAGATCAAGAAGGGGTAATACAAATCAATCAATAAAATTTATATGCGATATACACTCATGAAGAGGAAGACGCTAAGTTAGCTTCTCTACACATATGCATTACATGAAGAAGGGATGACAAGCCCACAAAATCCGTAAAGAAAGAGAAAAATGTTAGTATTTTGAAAACACATTTTGAAAGAAAAATATTTGAAATATTATTGTAAGATTTAAGTAATCTATAAGTTATAGGAAAACAGAAATTTTCATTCCTAAAATTAGTCTCTATTC
This sequence comes from Agave tequilana, assembly GCA_038442645.1. Lineage (NCBI taxonomy): Eukaryota > Viridiplantae > Streptophyta > Magnoliopsida > Asparagales > Asparagaceae > Agave > Agave tequilana. The sequence goes on from JAVJIF010012519.1 coordinate 99,899, forward strand.
AAAAATTTGTAATCAATCAAAGTAAGGAGTCAAATTGTACTTCTCATCTAGTCTATTACTTTACCCTAAGTCATATGCATCTTCGTGGCCGTGAAGTTTTGACTAAGGGTTCTTTAACTCTAACTCTTATGCCTTATTTATTTATTTATTTATATATATTTTTTTATTTTTGGTGGTATTATTCCTTAGTTCTATTAGGCTTTCTAATCTGCCCATGTAACAAACCTTTAATCGATGAATCCCAAACCAAACGGTCTTAGGGCACCGGGTGAGAAAACTGTAAGTTCACCTAGAGGGGGGGTGAATAGGTGATGGCTAATCTAATGGTCACTTAATGCCAAAAAATGCAAATAATGCGGAAGCTAAAAACAATTATGACCTAATTACAACTTTTACACTATACACTATGTATAACACAAGAGTGTTGCCGAATTCCCCGTGAAGGGCTCTGGACAAACTCCTCTAGATTCCCCTTGAATGGGTTGAGGTGCCGCGTTGGCTCTCTTGGTTGAATACAAGTGTTAGTCACAATCCCAAGCAATATATCAATATGAGCACAAGGAATATATCATGCATATAAAGATGAACACAATAAATAACATGCAAGATATAACAAGAGAGATAGAGAGAGAGAGAGGAATGGCAATCGCAAACACAAGGGTATGTTTCGAGGTTCGAGCACACTTGCTCTACATCCCCGCCTTCGACACACGAAGGATTTCCACTATGCAAGATCCCAATGGATCTCTCCTCGGTGCCGCAACACCTACAAGCCCTCGGACTCTCTAGTCCCTTACACACCGCAAGCCCACCGGCTCGCCGAGGCCGCACCTCGATCAACAAGAGTTCGCACCCGAACCCGAAACAACCACGAGCACACTTGCCCGTCTCCTCAAAGTACAAGAATGAAATCTTGGTGATCCAACACTTTGATCACCAATGAAAGCTCTCACTACAACACTCCTATAAGATGAATAGCAATGGATAGCTCAAGTGTTTGTGAGAAAAGTAAGGATTGAAACTTTGGTGAAAAACTCAAGAAATCTCTTTTAACACTCTTGGTAAAATCTTCCCTTTAGATAGGAAATATTTGCTCACTATTTTGTGGAGAAAACTCTTCTGAAAGTATGGGAAAAACTGGCTCTAAAGGTCTCCAAAATCTTGTGTTGAAAACAATGACAAAACCCCAATTTATAGGCTGCCAGAAAACTAGCCGTTGGGTTCTGTCAGTACAGTCGGTCGACCGGGTCGGTCGACCGCCAACGGTCAAAAATCCGACCGTTGGGGCTCTGCGGTCGACCGGCCCGGTCGACCGAATCTACCCGTGAGCACCGCAGTCTCCAGCGGTCGACCGTCCCGGTCGACCGGCCACTGTACTGCCAGACGTGCACAAGTCTGTGCACGTCGGTCGACCGCGAGATCGACCGGCCATGGTGCGGTCGACCGACTCGGTCGACCGGAAAGGCCTGTCAGCCAGTTCCAGGTCTGCACAGTTAAGGGATTAGGAAATAGGTCTTTTAACTTAATAAAAATCCCATAAATTCTCAGTCAATCCACAAAAATAGTTTCAATCAAAATAAAAACTGTTTTTCTAAAAACATGTTTTTCTAAAACTTGTTTTTTCCATAACTTCACAAAATACAAAAACAAGATATTTAAGTTCATTTAAAGTATAGTGTGTATGGATATGATCCACTACACAATCATAATGATATATCTATGTTTTTGTCATTAAGCATATAACTTGGTTTTGGTTAAAGATGTGTATAATAGAAATACCAAAAACCAAAGTAGATATTTTGTCACAAAGAAAAAATCTTTTTCCAAAATAAAAATTCTTTTCTAAGACATAGAAATCTTTTATGAAAGCAATCCTATCAAGAGTTCTATCAAGAGTGTGTGTGTGATATAACTTGAGCAATCCACCAACTATTCTATCCTTTACATTTTAACTAAAACAAAATCTTATAAAACAAACCTAGACACAAGTCTTGATCTTGAAGTCTTCCCTTGAAGTCTTCTCATCTTCTTGACTTGGTCCATGCTTGATCCAAAAGCTCCTTGGATCACACCGTGCTAGCTCCAAATCTTGACATTTTATCCTTTGTTGAGCTATGCACCTACTAAGATCTTGATAAAGAATCTGTCACTAATTAAACACAAGATCATTAGTAAACATAACTTCATGAGTTGATCATCATCAAAACTAGGGTGATAGGCCTTTGGGCCAACAATCTCCCCCTTTTTGATGATGACAAAACTCATGAAGTTATATATGCATGGATTAAAGTAAAGCTTCAAAGAAGCTCCCCCTTAACTCATGCATATCAAATAAGCAATAGATAAGGCAATGAGGCACGTGAATATGTATGCAAGTATGGAGATAAATCATGCAACAAGCATAAATCAAAATCTTTTTCCCCTATTTGCAATACAAAAAATATAGGGATAACTAACAAGGAAGATAAATACTTCTCCCCCTTAAGCAATGAAAACATGCATATATACTCAAATACTTCTCCCCCTTTTTGTCAATCATCAATAAAGGGTTCAAAGTAAAATCAAATCAAACAAATTTTTCTCCCCCTTTTTGTCAAAAACAAAGAGATCAAGAAGGGGTAATAAAAATCAATCAATAAAAATTTATATGCGATATACACTCATGAAGAGGAAGACGCTAAGCTAGCTTCCCTACACATATGCATTACATGAAGAAGGGATGACAAGCCCACAAAATCCGTAAAGAAAGAGAAAAATGTTAGTATTTTGAAAACACATTTTGAAAGAAAAATATTTGAAATATTATTGTAAGATTTAAGTAATCTATAAGTTATAGGAAAACAGAATTTTTCATTCCTAAAATTAGTCTCTATTCAAAAATTTGTAATCAATCAAAGTAAGGAGTCAAATTGTACTTCTCATCTAGTCTATTACTTTACCCTAAGTCATATGCATCTTCGTGGCCGTGAAGTTTTGACTAAGGGTTCTTTAACTCTAACTCTTATGCCTTATTTATTTATTTATATATATATTTTTTATTTTTGGTGGTATTATTCCTTAGTTCTATTAGGCTTTCTAATCTGCCCATGTAACAAACCTTTAATCGATGAATCCCAAACCAAACGGTCTTAGGGCACCGGGTGAGAAAACTGTAAGTTCACCTAGAGGGGGGTGAATAGGTGATGGCTAATCTAATGGTCACTTAATGCCAAATAATGCAAATAATGCGGAAGCTAAAAACAATTATGACCTAATTACAACTTTTACACTATACACTATGTATAACACAAGAGTGTTGCCGAATTCCCCGTGAAGGGCTCTGGACAAACTCCTCTAGATTCCCCTTGAATGGGTTGAGGTGCCGCGTTGGCTCTCTTGGTTGAATACAAGTGTTAGTCACAATCCCAAGCAATATATCAATATGAGCACAAGGAATATATCATGCATATAAAGATGAACACAATAAATAACATGCAAGATATAACAAGAGAGATAGAGAGAGAGAGGAATGGCAATCGCAAACACAAGGGTATGTTTCGAGGTTCGAGCACACTTGCTCTACATCCCCGCCTTCGACACACGAAGGATTTCCACTATGCAAGATCCCAATGGATCTCTCCTCGGTGCCGCAACACCTACAAGCCCTCGGACTCTCTAGTCCCTTACACACCGCAAGCCCACCGGCTCGCCGAGGCCGCACCTCGATCAACAAGAGTTCGCACCCGAACCCGAAACAACCACGAGCACACTTGCCCGTCTCCTCAAAGTACAAGAATGAAATCTTGGTGATCCAACACTTTGATCACCAATGAAAGCTCTCACTACAACACTCCTATAAGATGAATAGCAATGGATAGCTCAAGTGTTTGTGAGAAAAGTAAGGATTGAAACTTTGGTGAAAAACTCAAGAAATCTCTTTTAACACTCTTGGTAAAATCTTCCCTTTAGATAGGAAATATTTGCTCACTATTTTGTGGAGAAAACACTTCTGAAAGTATGGAAAAAACTGGCTCTAAAGGTCTCCAAAATCTTGTGTTGAAAACAATGACAAAACCCCAATTTATAGGCTGCCAGAAAACTAGCCGTTGGGTTCTGTCAGTACAGTCGGTCGACCGGGTCGGTCGACCGCCAACGGTCAAAAATCTGACCGTTGGGGCTCTGCGGTCGACCGGCCCGGTCGACCGAATCTACCCGTGAGCACCGCAGTCTCCAGCGGTCGACCGTCCCGGTCGACCGGCCACTGTGCTGCCAGACGTGCACAAGTCTGTGCACGTCGGTCGACCGCGAGATCGACCGGCCATGGTGCGGTCGACCGACTCGGTCGACCGGAAAGGCCTGTCAGCCAGTTCCAGGTCTGCACAGTTAAGGGATTAGGAAATAGGTCTTTTAACTTAATAAAAATCCCATAAATTCTCAGTCAATCCACAAAAATAGTTTCAATCAAAATAAAAACTGTTTTTCTAAAAACATGTTTTTCTAAAACTTGTTTTTCCATAACTTCACAAAATACAAAAACAAGATATTTAAGTTCATTTAAAGTATAGTGTGTATGGATATGATCCACTACACAATCATAATGATATATCTATGTTTTTGTCATTAAGCATATAACTTGGTTTTGGTTAAAGATGTGTATAATAGAAATACCAAAAACCAAAGTAGATATTTTGTCACAAAGAAAAAATCTTTTTCCAAAATAAAAATTCTTTTCTAAGACATAGAAATCTTTTATGAAATCAATCCTATCAAGAGTTCTATCAAGAGTGTGTGTGTGATATAACTTGAGCAATCCACCAACTATTCTATCCTTTACATTTTAACTAAAACAAAATCTTATAAAAACAAACCTAGACACAAGTCTTGATCTTGAAGTCTTCCCTTGAAGTCTTCTCATCTTCTTGACTTGGTCCATGCTTGATCCAAAAGCTCCTTGGATCACACCGTGCTAGCTCCAAATCTTGACATTTTATCCTTTGTTGAGCTATGCACCTACTAAGATCTTGATAAAGAATCTGTCACTAATTAAACACAAGATCATTAGTAAACATAACTTCATGAGTTGATCATCATCAAAACTAGGGTGATAGGCCTTTGGGCCAACAATCTCCCCCTTTTTGATGATGACAAAACTCATGAAGTTATATATGCATGGATTAAAGTAAAGCTTCAAAGAATCTCCCCCTTAACTCATGCATATCAAATAAGCAATAGATAAGGCAATGAGGCACGTGAATATGTATGCAAGTATGGAGATAAAACATGCAACAAGCATAAATCAAAATCTTTTTCTCCTATTTGCAATACAAAAAATATAGGCATAACTAACAAGGAAGATAAATACTTCTCCCCCTTAAGCAATGAAAACATGCATATATACTCAAATACTTCTCCCCCTTTTTGTCAATCATCAATAAAGGGTTCAAAGTAAAATCAAATCAAACAAATTTTTCTCCCCCTTTTTGTCAAAACAAAGAGATCAAGAAGGGGTAATACAAATCAATCAATAAAAATTTATATGCGATATACACTCATGAAGAGGAAGACGCTAAGCTAGCTTCCCTACACATATGCATTACATGAAGAAGGGATGACAAGCCCACAAAATCCGTAAAGAAAGAGAAAAATGTTAGTATTTTGAAAACACATTTTGAAAGAAAAATATTTGAAATATTATTGTAAGATTTAAGTAATCTATAAGTTATAGGAAAACAGAATTTTTCATTCCTAAAATTAGTCTCTATTCAAAAATTTGTAATCAATCAAAGTAAGGAGTCAAATTGTACTTCTCATCTAGTCTATTACTTTACCCTAAGTCATATGCATCTTCGTGGCCGTGAAGTTTTGACTAAGGGTTCTTTAACTCTAACTCTTATGCCTTATTTATTTATTTATATATATATTTTTTATTTTTGGTGGTATTATTCCTTAGTTCTATTAGGCTTTCTAATCTGCCCATGTAACAAACCTTTAATCGATGAATCCCAAACCAAACGGTCTTAGGGCACCGGGTGAGAAAACTGTAAGTTCACCTAGAGGGGGGGTGAATAGGTGATGGCTAATCTAATGGTCACTTAATGCCAAATAATGCAAATAATGCGGAAGCTAAAAAAAATTATGACCTAATTACAACTTTTACACTATACACTATGTATAACACAAGAGTGTTGCCGAATTCCCCGTGAAGGGCTCTGGACAAACTCCTCTAAATTCCCCTTGAATGGGTTGAGGTGCCGCGTTGGCTCTCTTGGTTGAATACAAGTGTTAGTCACAATCCCAAGCAATATATCAATATGAGCACAAGGAATATATCATGCATATAAAGATGAACACAATAAATAACATGCAAGATATAACAAGAGAGATAGAGTGAGAGAGGAATGGCAATCGCAAACACAAGGGTATGTTTCGAGGTTCGAGCACACTTGCTCTACATCCCCGCCTTCGACACACGAAGGATTTCCACTATGCAAGATCCCAATGGATCTCTCCTCGGTGCCGCAACACCTACAAGCCCTCGGACTCCCTAGTCCCTTACACACCGCAAGCCCACCGGCTCGCCGAGGCCGCACCTCGATCAACAAGAGTTCGCACCCGAACCCGAAACAACCACGAGCACACTTGCCCGTCTCCTCAAAGTACAAGAATGAAATCTTGGTGATCCAACACTTTGATCACCAATGAAAGCTCTCACTACAACACTCCTATAAGATGAATAGCAATGGATAGCTCAAGTGTTTGTGAGAAAAGCAAGGATTGAAACTTTGGTGAAAAACTCAAGAAATCTCTTTTAACACTCTTGGTAAAATCTTCCCTTTAGATAGGAAATATTTGCTCACTATTTTGTGGAGAAAACTCTTCTGAAAGTATGGGAAAAACAGGCTCTAAAGGTCTCCAAAATCTTGTGTTGAAAACAATGACAAAACCCCAATTTATAGGCTGCCAGAAAACTAGCCGTTGGGTTCTGTCAGTACAGTCGGTCGACCGGGTCGGTCGACCGCCAACGGTCAAAAATCCGACCGTTGGGGCTCTGCGGTCGACCGGCCCGGTCGACCGAATCTACCCGTGAGCACCGCAGTCTCCAGCGGTCGACCGTCCCGGTCGACCGGCCACTGTGCTGCCAGACGTGCACAAGTCTGTGCACGTCGGTCGACCGCGAGATCGACCGACCATGGTACGGTCGACCGACTCGGTCGACCGGAAAGGCCTGTCAGCCAGTTCCAGGTCTGCACAGTTAAGGGATTAGGAAATAGGTCTTTTAACTTAATAAAAATCCCATAAATTCTCAGTCAATCCACAAAAATAGTTTCAATCAAAATAAAAACTGTTTTTCTAAAAACATGTTTTTCTAAAACTTGTTTTTCCATAACTTCACAAAATACAAAAACAAGATATTTAAGTTCATTTAAAGTATAGTGTGTATGGATATGATCCACTACACAATCATAATGATATATCTATGTTTTTGTCATTAAGCATATAACTTGGTTTTGGTTAAAGATGTGTATAATAGAAATACCAAAAACCAAAGTAGATATTTTGTCACAAAGAAAAAATCTTTTTCCAAAATAAAAATTCTTTTCTAAGACATAGAAATCTTTTATGAAAGCAATCCTATCAAGAGTTCTATCAAGAGTGTGTGTGTGATATAACTTGAGCAATCCACCAACTATTCTATCCTTTACATTTTAACTAAAACAAAATCTTATAAAACAAACCTAGACACAAGTCTTGATCTTGAAGTCTTCCCTTGAAGTCTTCTCATCTTCTTGACTTGGTCCATGCTTGATCCAAAAGCTCCTTGGATCACACCGTGCTAGCTCCAAATCTTGACATTTTATCCTTTGTTGAGCTATGCACCTACTAAGATCTTGATAAAGAATCTGTCACTAATTAAACACAAGATCATTAGTAAACATAACTTCATGAGTTGATCATCATCAAAACTAGGGTGATAGGCCTTTGGGCCAACAATCTCCCCCTTTTTGATGATGACAAAACTCATGAAGTTATATATGCATGGATTAAAGTAAAGCTTCAAAGAAGCTCCCCCTTAACTCATGCATATCAAATAAGCAATAGATAAGGCAATGAGGCACGTGAATATGTATGCAAGTATGGAGATAAAACATGCAACAAGCATAAATCAAAATCTTTTTATCCTATTTGCAATACAAAAAATATAGGCATAACTAACAAGGAAGATAAATACTTCTCCCCCTTAAGCAATGAAAACATGCATATATACTCAAATACTTCTCCCCCTTTTTGTCAATCATCAATAAAGGGTTCAAAGTAAAATCAAATCAAACAAATTTTTCTCCCCCTTTTTGTCAAAAACAAAGAGATCAAGAAGGGGTAATACAAATCAATCAATAAAAATTTATATGCGATATACACTCATGAAGAGGAAGACGCTAAGTTAGCTTCCTTACACATATGCATTACATGAAGAAGGGATGACAAGCCCACAAAATCCGTAAAGAAAGAGAAAAATGTTAGTATTTTGAAAACACATTTTGAAAGAAAAATATTTGAAATATTATTGTAAGATTTAAGTAATCTATAAGTTATAGGAAAACAGAATTTTTCATTCCTAAAATTAGTCTCTATTCAAAAATTTGTAATCAATCAAAGTAAGGAGTCAAATTGTACTTCTCATCTAGTCTATTACTTTACCCTAAGTCATATGCATCTTCGTGGCCGTGAAGTTTTGACTAAGGGTTCTTTAACTCTAACTCTTATGCCTTATTTATTTATTTATATATATATTTTTTATTTTTGGTGGTATTATTCCTTAGTTCTATTAGGCTTTCTAATCTGCCCATGTAACAAACCTTTAATCGATGAATCCCAAACCAAACGGTCTTAGGGCACCGGGTGAGAAAACTGTAAGTTCACCTAGAGGGGGGTGAATAGGTGATGGCTAATCTAATGGTCACTTAATGCCAAATAATGCAAATAATGCGGAAGCTAAAAACAATTAAGACCTAATTACAACTTTTACACTATACACTATGTATAACACAAGAGTGTTGCCGAATTCCCCGTGAAGGGCTCTGGACAAACTCCTCTAGATTCCCCTTGAATGGGTTGAGGTGCCGCGTTGGCTCTCTTGGTTGAATACAAGTGTTAGTCACAATCCCAAGCAATATATCAATATGAGCACAAGGAATATATCATGCATATAAAGATGAACAAAATAAATAACATGCAAGATATAACAAGAGAGATAGAGAGAGAGAGGAATGGCAATCGCAAACACAAGGGTATGTTTCGAGGTTCGAGCACACTTGCTCTACATCCCCGCCTTCGACACACGAAGGATTTCCACTATGCAAGATCCCAATGGATCTCTCCTCGGTGCCGCAACACCTACAAGCCCTCGGACTCTCTAGTCCCTTACACACCGCAAGCCCACCGGCTCGCCGAGGCCGCACCTCGATCAACAAGAGTTCGCACCCGAACCCGAAACAACCACGAGCACACTTGCCCGTCTCCTCAAAGTACAAGAATGAAATCTTGGTGATCCAACACTTTGATCACCAATGAAAGCTCTCACTACAACACTCCTATAAGATGAATAGCAATGGATAGCTCAAGTGTTTGTGAGAAAAGCAAGGATTGAAACTTTGGTGAAAAACTCAAGAAATCTCTTTTAACACTCTTGGTAAAATCTTCCCTTTAGATAGGAAATATTTGCTCACTATTTTGTAGAGAAAACTCTTCTGAAAGTATGGGAAAAACTGGCTCTAAAGGTCTCCAAAATCTTGTGTTGAAAACAATGACAAAACCCCAATTTATAGGCTGCCAGAAAACTAGCCGTTGGGTTCTGTCAGTACAGTCGGTCGACCGGGTCGGTCGACCGCCAACGGTCAAAAATCCGACCGTTGGGGCCTGCGGTCGACCGGCCCGGTCGACCGAATCTACCCGTGAGCACCGCAGTCTCCAGCGGTCGACCGTCCCGGTCGACCGGCCACTGTGCTGCCAGACGTGCACAAGTCTGTGCACGTCAGTCGACCGCGAGATCGACCGGCCATGGTGCGGTCGACCGACTCGGTCGACCGGAAAGGCCTGTCAGCCAGTTCCAGGTCTGCACAGTTAAGGGATTAGGAAATAGGTCTTTTAACTTAATAAAAATCCCATAAATTCTCAGTCAATCCACAAAAATAGTTTCAATCAAAATAAAAACTGTTTTTCTAAAAACATGTTTTTCTAAAACTTGTTTTTCCATAACTTCACAAAATACAAAAACAAGATATTTAAGTTCATTTAAAGTATAGTGTGTATGGATATGATCCACTACACAATCATAATGATATATCTATGTTTTTGTCATTAAGCATATAACTTGGTTTTGGTTAAAGATGTGTATAATAGAAATACCAAAAACCAAAGTAGATATTTTGTCACAAAGAAAAAATCTTTTTCCAAAATAAAAATTCTTTTCTAAGACATAGAAATCTTTTATGAAAGCAATCCTATCAAGAGTTCTATCAAGAGTGTGTGTGTGATATAACTTGAGCAATCCACCAACTATTCTATCCTTTACATTTTAACTAAAATAAAATCTTTTAAAAACAAACCTAGACACAAGTCTTGATCTTGAAGTCTTCCCTTGAAGTCTTCTCATCTTCTTGACTTGGTCCATGCTTGATCCAAAAGCTCCTTGGATCACACCGTGCTAGCTCCAAATCTTGACATTTTATCCTTTGTTGAGCTATGCACCTACTAAGATCTTGATAAAGAATCTGTCACTAATTAAACACAAGATCATTAGTAAACATAACTTCATGAGTTGATCATCATCAAAACTAGGGTGATAGGCCTTTGGGCCAACAATCTCCCCCTTTTTGATGATGACAAAACTCATGAAGTTATATATGCATGGATTAAAGTAAAGCTTCAAAGAAGCTCCCCCTTAACTCATGCATATCAAATAAGCAATAGATAAGGCAATGAGGCACGTGAATATGTATGCAAGTATGGAGATAAAACATGCAACAAGCATAAATCAAAATCTTTTTCTCCTATTTGCAATACAAAAAATATAGGCATAACTAACAAGGAAGATAAATACTTCTCCCCCTTAAGCAATGAAAACATGCATATATACTCAAATACTTCTCCCCCTTTTTGTCAATCATCAATAAAGGGTTCAAAGTAAAATCAAATCAAACAAATTTTTCTCCCCCTTTTTGTCAAAAACAAAGAGATCAAGAAGGGGTAATACAAATCAATCAATAAAAATTTATATGCGATATACACTCATGAAGAGGAAGACGCTAAGTTAGCTTCCCTACACATATGCATTACATGAAGAAGGGATGACAAGCCCACAAAATCCGTAAAGAAAGAGAAAAATGTTAGTATTTTGAAAACACATTTTGAAAGAAAAATATTTGAAATATTATTGTAAGATTTAAGTAATCTATAAGTTATAGGAAAACAGAATTTTTCATTCCTAAAATTAGTCTCTATTCAAAAATTTGTAATCAATCAAAGTAAGGAGTCAAATTGTACTTCTCATCTAGTCTATTACTTTACCCTAAGTCATATGCATCTTCGTGGCCGTGAAGTTTTGACTAAGGGTTCTTTAACTCTAACTCTTATGCCTTATTTATTTATTTATATATATATTTTTTATTTTTGGTGGTATTATTCCTTAGTTCTATTAGGCTTTCTAATCTGCCCATGTAACAAACCTTTAATCGATGAATCCCAAACCAAACGGTCTTAGGGCACCGGGTGAGAAAACTGTAAGTTCACCTAGAGGGGGGGTGAATAGGTGATGGCTAATCTAATGGTCACTTAATGCCAAATAATGCAAATAATGCGGAAGCTAAAAACAATTATGACCTAATTACAACTTTTACACTATACACTATGTATAACACAAGAGTGTTGCCGAATTCCCCGTGAAAGGCTCTGGACAAACTCCTCTAGATTCCCCTTGAATGAGTTGAGGTGCCGCGTTGGCTCTCTTGGTTGAATACAAGTGTTAGTCACAATCCCAAGCAATATATCAATATGAGCACAAGGAATATATCATGCATATAAAGATGAACACAATAAATAACATGCAAGATATAACAAGAGAGATAGAGAGAGAGAGAGGAATGGCAATCGCAAACACAAGGGTATGTTTCGAGGTTCGAGCACACTTGCTCTACATCCCCGCCTTCGACACGCGAAGGATTTCCACTATGCAAGATCCCAATGGATCTCTCCTCGGTGCCGCAACACCTACAAGCCCTCGGACTCTCTAGTCCCTTACACACCGCAAGCCCACCGGCTCGCCGAGGCCGCACCTCGATCAACAAGAGTTCGCACCCGAACCCGAAACAACCACGAGCACACTTGCCCGTCTCCTCAAAGTACAAGAATGAAATCTTGGTGATCCAACACTTTGATCACCAATGAAAGCTCTCACTACAACACTCCTATAAGATGAATAGCAATGGATAGCTCAAGTGTTTGTGAGAAAAGTAAGGATTGAAACTTTGGTGAAAAACTCAAGAAATCTCTTTTAACACTCTTGGTAAAATCTTCCCTTTAGATAGGAAATATTTGCTCACTATTTTGTGGAGAAAACACTTCTGAAAGTATGGAAAAAACTGGCTCTAAAGGTCTCCAAAATCTTGTGTTGAAAACAATGACAAACCCCAATTTATAGGCTGCCAGAAAACTAGCCGTTGGGTTCTGTCAGTACAGTCGGTCGACCGGGTCGGTCGACCGCCAACGGTCAAAAATCTGACCGTTGGGGCTCTGCGGTCGACCGGCCCGGTCGACCGAATCTACCCGTGAGCACCGCAGTCTCCAGCGGTCGACCGTCCCGGTCGACCGGCCACTGTGCTGCCAGACGTGCACAAGTCTGTGCACGTCGGTCGACCGCGAGATCGACCGGCCATGGTGCGGTCGACCGACTCGGTCGACCGGAAAGGCCTGTCAGCCAGTTCCAGGTCTGCACAGTTAAGGGATTAGGAAATAGGTCTTTTAACTTAATAAAAATCCCATAAATTCTCAGTCAATCCACAAAAATAGTTTCAATCAAAATAAAAACTGTTTTTCTAAAAACATGTTTTTCTAAAACTTGTTTTTCCATAACTTCACAAAATACAAAAACAAGATATTTAAGTTCATTTAAAGTATAGTGTGTATGGATATGATCCACTACACAATCATAATGATATATCTATGTTTTTGTCATTAAGCATATAACTTGGTTTTGGTTAAAGATGTGTATAATAGAAATACCAAAAACCAAAGTAGATATTTTGTCACAAAGAAAAAATCTTTTTCCAAAATAAAATTCTTTTCTAAGACATAGAAATCTTTTATGAAATCAATCCTATCAAGAGTTCTGTCAAGAGTGTGTGTGTGATATAACTTGAGCAATCCACCAACTATTCTATCCTTTACATTTTAACTAAAACAAAATCTTATAAAAACAAACCTAGACACAAGTCTTGATCTTGAAGTCTTCCCTTGAAGTCTTCTCATCTTCTTGACTTGGTCCATGCTTGATCCAAAAGCTCCTTGGATCACACCGTGCTAGCTCCAAATCTTGACATTTTATCCTTTGTTGAGCTATGCACCTACTAAGATCTTGATAAAGAATCTGTCACTAATTAAACACAAGATCATTAGTAAACATAACTTCATGAGTTGATCATCATCAAAACTAGGGTGATAGGCCTTTGGGCCAACAATCTCCCCCTTTTTGATGATGACAAAACTCATGAAGTTATATATGCATGGATTAAAGTAAAGCTTCAAAGAAGCTCCCCCTTAACTCATGCATATCAAATAAGCAATAGATAAGGCAATGAGGCACGTGAATATGTATGCAAGTATGGAGATAAAACATGCAACAAGCATAAATCAAAATCTTTTTCTCCTATTTGCAATACAAAAAATATAGGCATAACTAACAAGGAAGATAAATACTTCTCCCCCTTAAGCAATGAAAACATGCATATATACTCAAATACTTCTCCCCCTTTTTGTCAATCATCAATAAAGGGTTCAAAGTAAAATCAAATCAAACAAATTTTTCTCCCCCTTTTTGTCAAAAACAAAGAGATCAAGAAGGGGTAATACAAATCAATCAATAAAAATTTATATGCGATATACACTCATGAAGAGGAAGACGCTAAGCTAGCTTCCCTACACATATGCATTACATGAAGAAGGGATGACAAGCCCACAAAATCCGTAAAGAAAGAGAAAAATGTTAGTATTTTGAAAACACATTTTGAAAGAAAAATATTTGAAATATTATTGTAAGATTTAAGTAATCTATAAGTTATAGGAAAACAGAATTTTTCATTCCTAAAATTAGTCTCTATTCAAAAATTTGTAATCAATCAAAGTAAGGAGTCAAATTGTACTTCTCATCTAGTCTATTACTTTACCCTAAGTCATATGCATCTTCGTGGCCGTGAAGTTTTGACTAAGGGTTCTTTAACTCTAACTCTTATGCCTTATTTATTTATTTATATATATATTTTTTATTTTTGGTGGTATTATTCCTTAGTTCTATTAGGCTTTCTAATCTGCCCATGTAACAAACCTTTAATCGATGAATCCCAAACCAAACGGTCTTAGGGCACCGGGTGAGAAAACTGTAAGTTCACCTAGAGGGGGGGTGAATAGGTGATGGCTAATCTAATGGTCACTTAATGCCAAATAATGCAAATAATGCGGAAGCTAAAAAAAATTATGACCTAATTACAACTTTTACACTATACACTATGTATAACACAAGAGTGTTGCCGAATTCCCCGTGAAGGGCTCTGGACAAACTCCTCTAAATTCCCCTTGAATGGGTTGAGGTGCCGCGTTGGCTCTCTTGGTTGAATACAAGTGTTAGTCACAATCCCAAGCAATATATCAATATGAGCACAAGGAATATATCATGCATATAAAGATGAACACAATAAATAACATGCAAGATATAACAAGAGAGATAGAGTGAGAGAGGAATGGCAATCGCAAACACAAGGGTATTTTTCGAGGTTCGAGCACACTTGCTCTACATCCCCGCCTTCGACACACGAAGGATTTCCACTATGCAAGATCCCAATGGATCTCTCCTCGGTGCCGCAACACCTACAAGCCCTCGGACTCCCTAGTCCCTTACACACCGCAAGCCCACCGGCTCGCCGAGGCCGCACCTCGATCAACAAGAGTTCGCACCCGAACCCGAAACAACCACGAGCACACTTGCCCGTCTCCTCAAAGTACAAGAATGAAATCTTGGTGATCCAACACTTTGATCACCAATGAAAGCTCTCACTACAACACTCCTATAAGATGAATAGCAATGGATAGCTCAAGTGTTTGTGAGAAAAGCAAGGATTGAAACTTTGGTGAAAAACTCAAGAAATCTCTTTTAACACTCTTGGTAAAATCTTCCCTTTAGATAGGAAATATTTGCTCACTATTTTGTGGAGAAAACTCTTCTGAAAGTATGGGAAAAACAGGCTCTAAAGGTCTCCAAAATCTTGTGTTGAAAACAATGACAAAACCCCAATTTATAGGCTGCCAGAAAACTAGCCGTTGGGTTCTGTCAGTACAGTCGGTCGACCGGGTCGGTCGACCGCCAACGGTCAAAAATCCGACCGTTGGGGCTCTGCGGTCGACCGGCCCGGTCGACCGAATCTACCCGTGAGCACCGCAGTCTCCAGCGGTCGACCGTCCCGGTCGACCGGCCACTGTGCTGCCAGACGTGCACAAGTCTGTGCACGTCGGTCGACCGCGAGATCGACCGACCATGGTACGGTCGACCGACTCGGTCGACCGGAAAGGCCTGTCAGCCAGTTCCAGGTCTGCACAGTTAAGGGATTAGGAAATAGGTCTTTTAACTTAATAAAAATCCCATAAATTCTCAGTCAATCCACAAAAATAGTTTCAATCAAAATAAAAACTGTTTTTCTAAAAACATGTTTTTCTAAAACTTGTTTTTCCATAACTTCACAAAATACAAAAACAAGATATTTAAGTTCATTTAAAGTATAGTGTGTATGGATATGATCCACTACACAATCATAATGATATATCTATGTTTTTGTCATTAAGCATATAACTTGGTTTTGGTTAAAGATGTGTATAATAGAAATACCAAAAACCAAAGTAGATATTTTGTCACAAAGAAAAAATCTTTTTCCAAAATAAAAATTCTTTTCTAAGACATAGAAATCTTTTATGAAAGCAATCCTATCAAGAGTTCTATCAAGAGTGTGTGTGTGATATAACTTGAGCAATCCACCAACTATTCTATCCTTTACATTTTAACTAAAACAAAATCTTATAAAAACAAACCTAGACACAAGTCTTGATCTTGAAGTCTTCCCTTGAAGTCTTCTCATCTTCTTGACTTGGTCCATGCTTGATCCAAAAGCTCCTTGGATCACACCGTGCTAGCTCCAAATCTTGACATTTTATCCTTTGTTGAGCTATGCACCTACTAAGATCTTGATAAAGAATCTGTCACTAATTAAACACAAGATCATTAGTAAACATAACTTCATGAGTTGATCATCATCAAAACTAGGGTGATAGGCCTTTGGGCCAACAATCTCCCCCTTTTTGATGATGACAAAACTCATGAAGTTATATATGCATGGATTAAAGTAAAGCTTCAAAGAAGCTCCCCCTTAACTCATGCATATCAAATAAGCAATAGATAAGGCAATGAGGCACGTGAATATGTATGCAAGTATGGAGATAAAACATGCAACAAGCATAAATCAAAATCTTTTTATCCTATTTGCAATACAAAAAATATAGGCATAACTAACAAGGAAGATAAATACTTCTCCCCCTTAAGCAATGAAAACATGCATATATACTCAAATACTTCTCCCCCTTTTTGTCAATCATCAATAAAGGGTTCAAAGTAAAATCAAATCAAACAAATTTTTCTCCCCCTTTTTGTCAAAAACAAAGAGATCAAGAAGGGGTAATACAAATCAATCAATAAAAATTTATATGCGATATACACTCATGAAGAGGAAGACGCTAAGTTAGCTTCCTTACACATATGCATTACATGAAGAAGGGATGACAAGCCCACAAAATCCGTAAAGAAAGAGAAAAATGTTAGTATTTTGAAAACACATTTTGAAAGAAAAATATTTGAAATATTATTGTAAGATTTAAGTAATCTATAAGTTATAGGAAAACAGAATTTTTCATTCCTAAAATTAGTCTCTATTCAAAAATTTGTAATCAATCAAAGTAAGGAGTCAAATTGTACTTCTCATCTAGTCTATTACTTTACCCTAAGTCATATGCATCTTCGTGGCCGTGAAGTTTTGACTAAGGGTTCTTTAACTCTAACTCTTATGCCTTATTTATTTATTTATATATATATTTTTTATTTTTGGTGGTATTATTCCTTAGTTCTATTAGGCTTTCTAATCTGCCCATGTAACAAACCTTTAATCGATGAATCCCAAACCAAACGGTCTTAGGGCACCGGGTGAGAAAACTGTAAGTTCACCTAGAGGGGGGGTGAATAGGTGATGGCTAATCTAATGGTCACTTAATGCCAAATAATGCAAATAATGCGGAAGCTAAAAACAATTATGACCTAATTATAACTTTTACACTATACACTATGTATAACACAAGAGTGTTGCCGAATTCCCCGTGAAGGGCTCTGGACAAACTCCTCTAGATTCCCCTTGAATGGGTTGAGGTGCCGCGTTGGCTCTCTTGGTTGAATACAAGTGTTAGTCACAATCCCAAGCAATATATCAATATGAGCACAAGGAATATATCATGCATATAAAGATGAACAAAATAAATAACATGCAAGATATAACAAGAGAGATAGAGAGAGAGAGGAATGGCAATCGCAAACACAAGAGTATGTTTCGAGGTTCGAGCACACTTGCTCTACATCCCCGCCTTCGACACACGAAGGATTTCCACTATGCAAGATCCCAATGGATCTCTCCTCGGTGCCGCAACACCTACAAGCCCTCGGACTCTCTAGTCCCTTACACACCGCAAGCCCACCGGCTCGCCGAGGCCGCACCTCGATCAACAAGAGTTCGCACCCGAACCCGAAACAACCACGAGCACACTTGCCCGTCTCCTCAAAGTACAAGAATGAAATCTTGGTGATCCAACACTTTGATCACCAATGAAAGCTCTCACTACAACACTCCTATAAGATGAATAGCAATGGATAGCTCAAGTGTTTGTGAGAAAAGCAAGGATTGAAACTTTGGTGAAAAACTCAAGAAATCTCTTTTAACACTCTTGGTAAAATCTTCCCTTTAGATAGGAAATATTTGCTCACTATTTTGTAGAGAAAACTCTTCTGAAAGTATGGGAAAAACTGGCTCTAAAGGTCTCCAAAATCTTGTGTTGAAAACAATGACAAAACCCCAATTTATAGGCTGCCAGAAAACTAGCCGTTGGGTTCTGTCAGTACAGTCGGTCGACCGGGTCGGTCGACCGCCAACGGTCAAAAATCCGACCGTTGGGGCCTGCGGTCGACCGGCCCGGTCGACCGAATCTACCCGTGAGCACCGCAGTCTCCAGCGGTCGACCGTCCCGGTCGACCGGCCACTGTGCTGCCAGACGTGCACAAGTCTGTGCACGTTAGTCGACCGCGAGATCGACCGGCCATGGTGCGGTCGACCGACTCGGTCGACCGGAAAGGCCTGTCAGCCAGTTCCAGGTCTGCACAGTTAAGGGATTAGGAAATAGGTCTTTTAACTTAATAAAAATCCCATAAATTCTCAGTCAATCCACAAAAATAGTTTCAATCAAAATAAAAACTGTTTTTCTAAAAACATGTTTTTCTAAAACTTGTTTTTCCATAACTTCACAAAATACAAAAACAAGATATTTAAGTTCATTTAAAGTATAGTGTGTATGGATATGATCCACTACACAATCATAATGATATATCTATGTTTTTGTCATTAAGCATATAACTTGGTTTTGGTTAAAGATGTGTATAATAGAAATACCAAAAACCAAAGTAGATATTTTGTCACAAAGAAAAAATCTTTTTCCAAAATAAAAATTCTTTTCTAAGACATAGAAATCTTTTATGAAAGCAATCCTATCAAGAGTTCTATCAAGAGTGTGTGTGTGATATAACTTGAGCAATCCACCAACTATTCTATCCTTTACATTTTAACTAAAACAAAATCTTATAAAAACAAACCTAGACACAAGTCTTGATCTTGAAGTCTTCCCTTGAAGTCTTCTCATCTTCTTGACTTGGTCCATGCTTGATCCAAAAGCTCCTTGGATCACACCGTGCTAGCTCCAAATCTTGACATTTTATCCTTTGTTGAGCTATGCACCTACTAAGATCTTGATAAAGAATCTGTCACTAATTAAACACAAGATCATTAGTAAACATAACTTCATGAGTTGATCATCATCAAAACTAGGGTGATAGGCCTTTGGGCCAACAATCTCCCCCTTTTTGATGATGACAAAACTCATGAAGTTATATATGCATGGATTAAAGTAAAGCTTCAAAGAAGCTCCCCCTTAACTCATGCATATCAAATAAGCAATAGATAAGGCAATGAGGCACGTGAATATGTATGCAAGTATGGAGATAAAACATGCAACAAGCATAAATCAAAATCTTTTTCTCCTATTTGCAATACAAAAAATATAGGCATAACTAACAAGGAAGATAAATACTTCTCCCCCTTAAGCAATGAAAACATGCATATATACTCAAATACTTCTCCCCCTTTTTGTCAATCATCAATAAAGGGTTCAAAGTAAAATCAAATCAAACAAATTTTTCTCCCCCTTTTTGTCAAAAACAAAGAGATCAAGAAGGGGTAATACAAATCAATCAATAAAAATTTATATGCGATATACACTCATGAAGAGGAAGACGCTAAGCTAGCTTCCCTACACATATGCATTACATGAAGAAGGGATGACAAGCCCACAAAATCCGTAAAGAAAGAGAAAAATGTTAGTATTTTGAAAACACATTTTGAAAGAAAAATATTTGAAATATTATTGTAAGATTTAAGTAATCTATAAGTTATAGGAAAACAGAATTTTTCATTCCTAAAATTAGTCTCTATTCAAAAATTTGTAATCAATCAAAGTAAGGAGTCAAATTGTACTTCTCATCTAGTCTATTACTTTACCCTAAGTCATATGCATCTTCGTGGCCGTGAAGTTTTGACTAAGGGTTCTTTAACTCTAACTCTTATGCCTTATTTATTTATTTATATATATATTTTTTATTTTTGGTGGTATTATTCCTTAGTTCTATTAGGCTTTCTAATCTGCCCATGTAACAAACCTTTAATCGATGAATCCCAAACCAAACGGTCTTAGGGCACCGGGTGAGAAAACTGTAAGTTCACCTAGAGGGGGGGTGAATAGGTGATGGCTAATCTAATGGTCACTTAATGCCAAATAATGCAAATAATGCGGAAGCTAAAAAAAATTATGACCTAATTACAACTTTTACACTATACACTATGTATAACACAAGAGTGTTGCCGAATTCCCCGTGAAGGGCTCTGGACAAACTCCTCTAAATTCCCCTTGAATGGGTTGAGGTGCCGCGTTGGCTCTCTTGGTTGAATACAAGTGTTAGTCACAATCCCAAGCAATATATCAATATGAGCACAAGGAATATATCATGCATATAAAGATGAACACAATAAATAACATGCAAGATATAACAAGAGAGATAGAGTGAGAGAGGAATGGCAATCGCAAACACAAGGGTATTTTTCGAGGTTCGAGCACACTTGCTCTACATCCCCGCCTTCGACACGCGAAGGATTTCCACTATGCAAGATCCCAATGGATCTCTCCTCGGTGCCGCAACACCTACAAGCCCTCGGACTCCCTAGTCCCTTACACACCGCAAGCCCACCGGCTCGCCGAGGCCGCACCTCGATCAACAAGAGTTCGCACCCGAACCCGAAACAACCACGAGCACACTTGCCCGTCTCCTCAAAGTACAAGAATGAAATCTTGGTGATCCAACACTTTGATCACCAATGAAAGCTCTCACTACAACACTCCTATAAGATGAATAGCAATGGATAGCTCAAGTGTTTGTGAGAAAAGCAAGGATTGAAACTTTGGTGAAAAACTCAAGAAATCTCTTTTAACACTCTTGGTAAAATCTTCCCTTTAGATAGGAAATATTTGCTCACTATTTTGTGGAGAAAACTCTTCTGAAAGTATGGGAAAAACAGGCTCTAAAGGTCTCCAAAATCTTGTGTTGAAAACAATGACAAAACCCCAATTTATAGGCTGCCAGAAAACTAGCCGTTGGGTTCTGTCAGTACAGTCGGTCGACCGGGTCGGTCGACCGCCAACGGTCAAAAATCCGACCGTTGGGGCTCTGCGGTCGACCGGCCCGGTCGACCGAATCTACCCGTGAGCACCGCAGTCTCCAGCGGTCGACCGTCCCGGTCGACCGGCCACTGTGCTGCCAGACGTGCACAAGTCTGTGCACGTCGGTCGACCGCGAGATCGACCGGCCATGGTGCGGTCGACCGACTCGGTCGACCGGAAAGGCCTGTCAGCCAGTTCCAGGTCTGCACAGTTAAGGGATTAGGAAATAGGTCTTTTAACTTAATAAAAATCCCATAAATTCTCAGTCAATCCACAAAAATAGTTTCAATCAAAATAAAAACTGTTTTTCTAAAAACATGTTTTTCTAAAACTTGTTTTTCCATAACTTCACAAAATACAAAAACAAGATATTTAAGTTCATTTAAAGTATAGTGTGTATGGATATGATCCACTACACAATCATAATGATATATCTATGTTTTTGTCATTAAGCATATAACTTGGTTTTGGTTAAAGATGTGTATAATAGAAATACCAAAAACCAAAGTAGATATTTTGTCACAAAGAAAAAATCTTTTTCCAAAATAAAAATTCTTTTCTAAGACATAGAAATCTTTTATGAAAGCAATCCTATCAAGAGTTCTATCAAGAGTGTGTGTGTGATATAACTTGAGCAATCCACCAACTATTCTATCCTTTACATTTTAACTAAAACAAAATCTTATAAAAACAAACCTAAACACAAGTCTTGATCTTGAAGTCTTCCCTTGAAGTCTTCTCATCTTCTTGACTTGGTCCATGCTTGATCCAAAAGCTCCTTGGATCACACCGTGCTAGCTCCAAATCTTGACATTTTATCCTTTGTTGAGCTATGCACCTACTAAGATCTTGATAAAGAATCTGTCACTAATTAAACACAAGATCATTAGTAAACATAACTTCATGAGTTGATCATCATCAAAACTAGGGTGATAGGCCTTTGGGCCAACAATCTCCCCCTTTTTGATGATGACAAAACTCATGAAGTTATATATGCATGGATTAAAGTAAAGCTTCAAAGAAGCTCCCCCTTAACTCATGCATATCAAATAAGCAATAGATAAGGCAATGAGGCACGTGAATATGTATGCAAGTATGGAGATAAAACATGCAACAAGCATAAATCAAAATCTTTTTCTCCTATTTGCAATACAAAAAATATAGGCATAACTAACAAGGAAGATAAATACTTCTCCCCCTTAAGCAATGAAAACATGCATATATACTCAAATACTTCTCCCCCTTTTTGTCAATCATCAATAAAGGGTTCAAAGTAAAATCAAATCAAACAAATTTTTCTCCCCCTTTCTGTCAAAAACAAAGAGATCAAGAAGGGGTAATACAAATCAATCAATAAAAATTTATATGCGATATACACTCATGAAGAGGAAGACGCTAAGTTAGCTTCCCTACACATATGCATTACATGAAGAAGGGATGACAAGCCCACAAAATCCGTAAAGAAAGAGAAAAATGTTAGTATTTTGAAAACACATTTTGAAAGAAAAATATTTGAAATATTATTGTAAGATTTAAGTAATCTATAAGTTATAGGAAAACAGAATTTTTCATTCCTAAAATTAGTCTCTATTCAAAAATTTGTAATCAATCAAAGTAAGGAGTCAAATTGTACTTCTCATCTAGTCTATTACTTTACCCTAAGTCATATGCATCTTCGTGGCCGTGAAGTTTTGACTAAGGGTTCTTTAACTCTAACTCTTATGCCTTATTTATTTATTTATATATATATTTTTTATTTTTGGTGGTATTATTCCTTAGTTCTATTAGGCTTTCTAATCTGCCCATGTAACAAACCTTTAATCGATGAATCCCAAACCAAACGGTCTTAGGGCACCGGGTGAGAAAACTGTAAGTTCACCTAGAGGGGGGGTGAATAGGTGATGGCTAATCTAATGGTCACTTAATGCCAAATAATGCAAATAATGCGGAAGCTAAAAACAATTATGACCTAATTACAACTTTTACACTATACACTATGTATAACACAAGAGTGTTGCCGAATTCCCCGTGAAGGGCTCTGGACAAACTCCTCTAGATTCCCCTTGAATGGGTTGAGGTGCCGCGTTGGCTCTCTTGGTTGAATACAAGTGTTAGTCACAATCCCAAGCAATATATCAATATGAGCACAAGGAATATATCATGCATATAAAGATGAACACAATAAATAACATGCAAGATATAACAAGAGAGATAGGGAGAGGAATGGCAATCGCAAACACAAGGGTATGTTTCGAGGTTCGAGCACACTTGCTCTACATCCCCGCCTTCGACACACGAAGGATTTCCACTATGCAAGATCCCAATGGATCTCTCCTCGGTGCCGCAACACCTACAAGCCCTCGGACTCTCTAGTCCCTTAAACACCGCAAGCCCACCGGCTCGCTGAGGCCGCACCTCGATCAACAAGAGTTTGCACCCGAACCCGAAACAACCACGAGCACACTTGCCCGTCTCCTCAAAGTACAAGAATGAAATCTTGGTGATCCAACACTTTGATCACAAATGAAAGCTCTCACTACAACACTCCTATAAGATGAGTAGCAATGGATAGCTCAAGTGTTTGTGAGAAAAGCAAGGATTGAAACTTTGGTGAAAAACTCAAGAAATCTCTTTTAACACTCTTGGTAAAATCTTCCCTTTAGATAGGAAATATTTGCTCACTATTTTGTGGAGAAAACTCTTCTGAAAGTATGGGAAAAACTGGCTCTAAAGGTCTCCAAAATCTTGTGTTGAAAATAATGACAAAACCCCAATTTATAGGCTGCCAGAAAACTAGCCGTTGGGTTCTGTCAGTACAGTCGGTCGACCGGGTCGGTCGACCGCCAACGGTCAAAAATCCGACCGTTGGGGCTCTGCGGTCGACCGGCCCGGTCGACCGAATCTACCCGTGAGCACCGCAGTCTACAGCGGTCGACCGTCCCGGTCGACCGGCCACTGTGCTGCCAGACGTGCACAAGTCTGTGCACGTCAGTCGACCGCGAGATCGACCGGCCATGGTGCGGTCGACCGACTCGGTCGACCGGAAAGGCCTGTCAGCCAGTTCCAGGTCTGCACAGTTAAGGGATTAGGAAATAGGTCTTTTAACTTAATAAAAATCCCATAAATTCTCAGTCAATCCACAAAAATAGTTTCAATCAAAATAAAAACTGTTTTTCTAAAAACATGTTTTTCTAAAACTTGTTTTTCCATAACTTCACAAAATACAAAAACAAGATATTTAAGTTCATTTAAAGTATAGTGTGTATGGATATGATCCACTACACAATCATAATGATATATCTATGTTTTTGTCATTAAGCATATAACTTGGTTTTGGTTAAAGATGTGTATAATAGAAATACCAAAAACCAAAGTAGATATTTTGTCACAAAGAAAAAATCTTTTTCCAAAATAAAAATTCTTTTCTAAGACATAGAAATCTTTTATGAAAGCAATCCTATCAAGAGTTCTATCAAGAGTGTGTGTGTGATATAACTTGAGCAATCCACCAACTATTCTATCCTTTACATTTTAACTAAAACAAAATCTTATAAAAACAAACCTAGACACAAGTCTTGATCTTGAAGTCTTCCCTTGAAGTCTTCTCATCTTCTTGACTTGGTCCATGCTTGATCCAAAAGCTCCTTGGATCACACCGTGCTAGCTCCAAATCTTGACATTTTATCCTTTGTTGAGCTATGCACCTACTAAGATCTTGATAAAGAATCTGTCACTAATTAAACACAAGATCATTAGTAAACATAACTTCATGAGTTGATCATCATCAAAACTAGGGTGATAGGCCTTTGGGCCAACAATCTCCCCCTTTTTGATGATGACAAAACTCATGAAGTTATATATGCATGGATTAAAGTAAAGCTTCAAAGAAGCTCCCCCTTAACTCATGCATATCAAATAAGCAATAGATAAGGCAATGAGGCACGTGAATATGTATGCAAGTATGGAGATAAAACATGCAACAAGCATAAATCAAAATCTTTTTATCCTATTTGCAATACAAAAAATATAGGCATAACTAACAAGGAAGATAAATACTTCTCCCCCTTAAGCAATGAAAACATGCATATATACTCAAATACTTCTCCCCCTTTTTGTCAATCATCAATAAAGGGTTCAAAGTAAAATCAAATCAAACAAATTTTTCTCCCCCTTTTTGTCAAAAACAAAGAGATCAAGAAGGGGTAATACAAATCAATCAATAAAAATTTATATGCGATATACACTCATGAAGAGGAAGACGCTAAGTTAGCTTCCTTACACATATGCATTACATGAAGAAGGGATGACAAGCCCACAAAATCCGTAAAGAAAGAGAAAAATGTTAGTATTTTGAAAACACATTTTGAAAGAAAAATATTTGAAATATTATTGTAAGATTTAAGTAATCTATAAGTTATAGGAAAACAGAATTTTTCATTCCTAAAATTAGTCTCTATTCAAAAATTTGTAATCAATCAAAGTAAGGAGTCAAATTGTACTTCTCATCTAGTCTATTACTTTACCCTATGTCATATGCATCTTCGTGGCCGTGAAGTTTTGACTAAGGGTTCTTTAACTCTAACTCTTATGCCTTATTTATTTATTTATATATATATTTTTTATTTTTGGTGGTATTATTCCTTAGTTCTATTAGGCTTTCTAATCTGCCCATGTAACAAACCTTTAATCGATGAATCCCAAACCAAACGGTCTTAGGGCACCGGGTGAGAAAACTGTAAGTTCACCTAGAGGGGGGGTGAATAGGTGATGGCTAATCTAATGGTCACTTAATGCCAAATAATGCAAATAATGCGGAAGCTAAAAACAATTATGACCTAATTATAACTTTTACACTATACACTATGTATAACACAAGAGTGTTGCCGAATTCCCCGTGAAGGGCTCTGGACAAACTCCTCTAGATTCCCCTTGAATGGGTTGAGGTGCCGCGTTGGCTCTCTTGGTTGAATACAAGTGTTAGTCACAATCCCAAGCAATATATCAATATGAGCACAAGGAATATATCATGCATATAAAGATGAACAAAATAAATAACATGCAAGATATAACAAGAGAGATAGAGAGAGAGAGGAATGGCAATCGCAAACACAAGGGTATGTTTCGAGGTTCGAGCACACTTGCTCTACATCCCCGCCTTCGACACACGAAGGATTTCCACTATGCAAGATCCCAATGGATCTCTCCTCGGTGCCGCAACACCTACAAGCCCTCGGACTCTCTAGTCCCTTACACACCGCAAGCCCACCGGCTCGCCGAGGCCGCACCTCGATCAACAAGAGTTCGCACCCGAACCCGAAACAACCACGAGCACACTTGCCCGTCTCCTCAAAGTACAAGAATGAAATCTTGGTGATCCAACACTTTGATCACCAATGAAAGCTCTCACTACAACACTCCTATAAGATGAATAGCAATGGATAGCTCAAGTGTTTGTGAGAAAAGCAAGGATTGAAACTTTGGTGAAAAACTCAAGAAATCTCTTTTAACACTCTTGGTAAAATCTTCCCTTTAGATAGGAAATATTTGCTCACTATTTTGTAGAGAAAACTCTTCTGAAAGTATGGGAAAAACTGGCTCTAAAGGTCTCCAAAATCTTGTGTTGAAAACAATGACAAAACCCCAATTTATAGGCTGCCAGAAAACTAGCCGTTGGGTTCTGTCAGTACAGTCGGTCGACCGGGTCGGTCGACCGCCAACGGTCAAAAATCCGACCGTTGGGGCCTACGGTCGACCGGCCCGGTCGACCGAATCTACCCGTGAGCACCGCAGTCTCCAGCGGTCGACCGTCCCGGTCGACCGGCCACTGTGCTGCCAGACGTGCACAAGTCTGTGCACGTCAGTCGACCGCGAGATCGACCGGCCATGGTGCGGTCGACCGACTCGGTCGACCGGAAAGGCCTGTCAGCCAGTTCCAGGTCTGCACAGTTAAGGGATTAGGAAATAGGTCTTTTAACTTAATAAAAATCCCATAAATTCTCAGTCAATCCACAAAAATAGTTTCAATCAAAATAAAAACTGTTTTTCTAAAAACATGTTTTTCTAAAACTTGTTTTTCCATAACTTCACAAAATACAAAAACAAGATATTTAAGTTCATTTAAAGTATAGTGTGTATGGATATGATCCACTACACAATCATAATGATATATCTATGTTTTTGTCATTAAGCATATAACTTGGTTTTGGTTAAAGATGTGTATAATAGAAATACCAAAAACCAAAGTAGATATTTTGTCACAAAGAAAAAATCTTTTTCCAAATAAAAATTCTTTTCTAAGACATAGAAATCTTTTATGAAAGCAATCCTATCAAGAGTTCTATCAAGAGTGTGTGTGTGATATAACTTGAGCAATCCACCAACTATTCTATCCTTTACATTTTAACTAAAATAAAATCTTTTAAAAACAAACCTAGACACAAGTCTTGATCTTGAAGTCTTCCCTTGAAGTCTTCTCATCTTCTTGACTTGGTCCATGCTTGATCCAAAAGCTCCTTGGATCACACCGTGCTAGCTCCAAATCTTGACATTTTATCCTTTGTTGAGCTATGCACCTACTAAGATCTTGATAAAGAATCTGTCACTAATTAAACACAAGATCATTAGTAAACATAACTTCATGAGTTGATCATCATCAAAACTAGGGTGATAGGCCTTTGGGCCAACAATCTCCCCCTTTTTGATGATGACAAAACTCATGAAGTTATATATGCATGGATTAAAGTAAAGCTTCAAAGAAGCTCCCCCTTAACTCATGCATATCAAATAAGCAATAGATAAGGCAATGAGGCACGTGAATATGTATGCAAGTATGGAGATAAAACATGCAACAAGCATAAATCAAAATCTTTTTCTCCTATTTGCAATACAAAAAATATAGGCATAACTAACAAGGAAGATAAATACTTCTCCCCCTTAAGCAATGAAAACATGCATATATACTCAAATACTTCTCCCCCTTTTTGTCAATCATCAATAAAGGGTTCAAAGTAAAATCAAATCAAACAAATTTTTTCTCCCCCTTTTTGTCAAAAACAAAGAGATCAAGAAGGGGTAATACAAATCAATCAATAAAAATTTATATGCGATATACACTCATGAAGAGGAAGACGCTAAGTTAGCTTCCCTACACATATGCATTACATGAAGAAGGGATGACAAGCCCACAAAATCCGTAATGAAAGAGAAAAATGTTAGTATTTTGAAAAACACATTTTGAAAGAAAAATATTTGAAATATTATTGTAAGATTTAAGTAATCTATAAGTTATAGGAAAACAGAATTTTTCATTCCTAAAATTAGTCTCTATTCAAAAATTTGTAATCAATCAAAGTAAGGAGTCAAATTGTACTTCTCATCTAGTCTATTACTTTACCCTAAGTCATATGCATCTTCGTGGCCGTGAAGTTTTGACTAAGGGTTCTTTAACTCTAACTCTTATGCCTTATTTATTTATTTATATATATATTTTTTATTTTTGGTGGTATTATTCCTTAGTTCTATTAGGCTTTCTAATCTGCCCATGTAACAAACCTTTAATCGATGAATCCCAAACCAAACGGTCTTAGGGCACCGGGTGAGAAAACTGTAAGTTCACCTAGAGGGGGGGTGAATAGGTGATGGCTAATCTAATGGTCACTTAATGTCAAATAATGCAAATAATGCGGAAGCTAAAAACAATTATGACCTAATTACAACTTTTACACTATACACTATGTATAACACAAGAGTGTTGCCGAATTCCCCGTGAAAGGCTCTGGACAAACTCCTCTAGATTCCCCTTGAATGAGTTGAGGTGCCGCGTTGGCTCTCTTGGTTGAATACAAGTGTTAGTCACAATCCCAAGCAATATATCAATATGAGCACAAGGAATATATCATGCATATAAAGATGAACACAATAAATAACATGCAAGATATAACAAGAGAGATAGAGAGAGAGAGGAATGGCAATCGCAAACACAAGGGTATGTTTCGAGGTTCGAGCACACTTGCTCTACATCCCCGCCTTCGACACGCGAAGGATTTTCACTATGCAAGATCCCAATGGATCTCTCCTCGGTGCCGCAACACCTACAAGCCCTCGGACTCTCTAGTCCCTTACACACCGCAAGCCCACCGGCTCGCCGAGGCCGCACCTCGATCAACAAGAGTTCGCACCCGAACTCGAAACAACCACGAGC
Source organism: Agave tequilana (assembly GCA_038442645.1). NCBI lineage: Eukaryota > Viridiplantae > Streptophyta > Magnoliopsida > Asparagales > Asparagaceae > Agave > Agave tequilana. Next base: position 129,465 of record JAVJIF010012519.1, read on the forward strand.
ACATTTGCCCGTCTCCTCAAAGTACAAGAATGAAATCTTGGTGATCCAACACTTTGATCACCAATGAAAGCTCTCACTACAACACTCCTATAAGATGAATAGCAATGGATAGCTTAAGTGTTTGTGAGAAAAGCAAGGATTGAAACTTTGGTGAAAAACTCAAGAAATCTCTTTTAACACTCTTGGTAAATCTTCCCTTTAGATAGGAAATATTTGCTCACTATTTTGTGGAGAAAACTCTTCTGAAAGTATAGGAAAAACTGGCTCTAAAGGTCTCCAAAATCTTGTGTTGAAAACAATGACAAAACCCCAATTTATAGGCTGCCAGAAAACTAGCCGTTGGGTTCTGTCAGTACAGTCGGTCGACCGGGTCGGTCGACCGCCAACGGTCAAAAATCCGACCGTTGGGCTCTGCGGTCGACCGGCCCGGTCGACCGAATCTACCCGTGAGCACCGCAGTCTCCAGCGGTCGACCGTCCCGGTCGACCGGCCACTGTGCTGCCAGACGTGCACAAGTCTGTGCACGTCGGTCGACCGCGAGATCGACCGGCCATGGTGCGGTCGACCGACTCGGTCGACCGGAAAGGCCTGTCAGCCAGTTCCAGGTCTGCACAGTTAAGGGATTAGGAAATAGGTCTTTTAACTTAATAAAAATCCCATAAATTCTCAGTCAATCCACAAAAATAGTTTCAATCAAAATAAAAACTGTTTTTCTAAAAACATGTTTTTCTAAAACTTGTTTTTCCATAACTTCACAAAATACAAAAACAAGATATTTAAGTTCATTTAAAGTATAGTGTGTATGGATATGATCCACTACACAATCATAATGATATATCTATGTTTTTGTCATTAAGCATATAACTTGGTTTTGGTTAAAGATGTGTATAATAGAAATACCAAAAACCAAAGTAGATATTTTGTCACAAAGAAAAAATCTTTTTCCAAAATAAAAATTCTTTTCTAAGACATAGAAATCTTTTATGAAAGCAATCCTATCAAGAGTTCTATCAAGAGTGTGTGTGTGATATAACTTGAGCAATCCACCAACTATTCTATCCTTTACATTTTAACTAAAACAAAATCTTATAAAAACAACCCTAAACACAAGTCTTGATCTTGAAGTCTTCCCTTGAAGTCTTCTCATCTTCTTGACTTGGTCCATGCTTGATCCAAAAGCTCCTTGGATCACACCGTGCTAGCTCCAAATCTTGACATTTTATCCTTTGTTGAGCTATGCACCTACTAAGATCTTGATAAAGAATCTGTCACTAATTAAACACAAGATCATTAGTAAACATAACTTCATGAGTTGATCATCATCAAAACTAGGGTGATAGGCCTTTGGGCCAACAATCTCCCCCTTTTTGATGATGACAAAACTCATGAAGTTATATATGCATGGATTAAAGTAAAGCTTCAAAGAAGCTCCCCCTTAACTCATGCATATCAAATAAGCAATAGATAAGGCAATGAGGCACGTGAATATGTATGCAAGTATGGAGATAAAACATGCAACAAGCATAAATCAAAATCTTTTTCTCCTATTTGCAATACAAAAAATATAGGCATAACTAACAAGGAAGATAAATACTTCTCCCCCTTAAGCAATGAAACATGCATATATACTCAAATACTTCTCCCCTTTTTGTCAATCATCAATAAAGGGTTCAAAGTAAAATCAAATCAAACAAATTTTTCTCCCCCTTTCTGTCAAAAACAAAGAGATCAAGAAGGGGTAATACAAATCAATCAATAAAAATTTATATGCGATATACACTCATGAAGAGGAAGACGCTAAGTTAGCTTCCCTACACATATGCATTACATGAAGAAGGGATGACAAGCCCACAAAATCCGTAAAGAAAGAGAAAAATGTTAGTATTTTGAAAACACATTTTGAAAGAAAAATATTTGAAATATTATTGTAAGATTTAAGTAATCTATAAGTTATAGGAAAACAGAATTTTTCATTCCTAAAATTAGTCTCTATTCAAAAATTTGTAATCAATCAAAGTAAGGAGTCAAATTGTACTTCTCATCTAGTCTATTACTTTACCCTAAGTCATATGCATCTTCGTGGCCGTGAAGTTTTGACTAAGGGTTCTTTAACTCTAACTCTTATGCCTTATTTATTTATTTATATATATATTTTTTATTTTTGGTGGTATTATTCCTTAGTTCTATTAGGCTTTCTAATCTGCCCATGTAACAAACCTTTAATCGATGAATCCCAAACCAAACGGTCTTAGGGCACCGGGTGAGAAAACTGTAAGTTCACCTAGAGGGGGGGTGAATAGGTGATGGCTAATCTAATGGTCACTTAATGCCAATAATGCAAATAATGCGGAAGCTAAAAACAATTATGACCTAATTACAACTTTTACACTATACACTATGTATAACACAAGAGTGTTGCCGAATTCCCCGTGAAGGGCTCTGGACAAACTCCTCTAGATTCCCCTTGAATGGGTTGAGGTGCCGCGTTGGCTCTCTTGGTTGAATACAAGTGTTAGTCACAATCCCAAGCAATATATCAATATGAGCACAAGGAATATATCATGCATATAAAGATGAACACAATAAATAACATGCAAGATATAACAAGAGAGATAGAGAGAGGAATGGCAATCGCAAACACAAGGGTATGTTTCGAGGTTCGAGCACACTTGCTCTACATCCCCGCCTTCGACACACGAAGGATTTCCACTATGCAAGATCCCAATGGATCTCTCCTCGGTGCCGCAACACCTACAAGCCCTCGGACTCTCTAGTCCCTTAAACACCGCAAGCCCACCGGCTCGCTGAGGCCGCACCTCGATCAACAAGAGTTTGCACCCGAACCCGAAACAACCACGAGCACACTTGCCCGTCTCCTCAAAGTACAAGAATGAAATCTTGGTGATCCAACACTTTGATCACAAATGAAAGCTCTCACTACAACACTCCTATAAGATGAGTAGCAATGGATAGCTCAAGTGTTTGTGAGAAAAGCAAGGATTGAAACTTTGGTGAAAAACTCAAGAAATCTCTTTTAACACTCTTGGTAAAATCTTCCCTTTAGATAGGAAATATTTGCTCACTATTTTGTGGAGAAAACTCTTCTGAAAGTATGGGAAAAACTGGCTCTAAAGGTCTCCAAAATCTTGTGTTGAAAATAATGACAAACCCCAATTTATAGGCTGCCAGAAAACTAGCCGTTGGGTTCTGTCAGTACAGTCGGTCGACCGGGTCGGTCGACCGCCAACGGTCAAAAATCCGACCGTTGGGGCTCTGCGGTCGACCGGCCCGGTCGACCGAATCTACCCGTGAGCACCGCAGTCTACAGCGGTCGACCGTCCCGGTCGACCGGCCACTGTGCTGCCAGACGTGCACAAGTCTGTGCACGTCGGTCGACCGCGAGATCGACCGGCCATGGTGCGGTCGACCGACTCGGTCGACCGGAAAGGCCTGTCAGCCAGTTCCAGGTCTGCACAGTTAAGGGATTAGGAAATAGGTCTTTTAACTTAATAAAAATCCCATAAATTCTCAGTCAATCCACAAAAATAGTTTCAATCAAAATAAAAACTGTTTTTCTAAAAACATGTTTTTCTAAAACTTTTTTTTCCATAACTTCACAAAATACAAAAACAAGATATTTAAGTTCATTTAAAGTATAGTGTGTATGGATATGATCCACTACACAATCATAATGATATATCTATGTTTTTGTCATTAAGCATATAACTTGGTTTTGGTTAAAGATGTGTATAATAGAAATACCAAAAACCAAAGTAGATATTTTGTCACAAAGAAAAAATCTTTTTCCAAAATAAAAATTCTTTTCTAAGACATAGAAATCTTTTATGAAAGCAATCCTATCAAGAGTGTGTGTGTGATATAACTTGAGCAATCCACCAACTATTCTATCTTTACATTTTAACTAAAACAAAATCTTATAAAAACAAACCTAAACACAAGTCTTGATCTTGAAGTCTTCCCTTGAAGTCTTCTCATCTTCTTGACTTGGTCCATGCTTGATCCAAAGCTCCTTGGATCACACCGTGCTAGCTCCAAATCTTAACATTTTATCCTTTGTTGAGCTATGCACCTACTAAGATCTTGATAAAGAATCTGTCACTAATTAAACACAAGATCATTAGTAAACATAACTTCATGAGTTGATCATCATCAAAACTAGGGTGATAGGCCTTTGGGCCAACAATCTCCCCCTTTTTGATGATGACAAAACTCATGAAGTTATATATGCATGGATTAAAGTAAAGCTTCAAAGAAGCTCCCCCTTAACTCATGCATATCAAATAAGCAATAGATAAGGCAATGAGGCACGTGAATATGTATGCAAGTATGGAGATAAAACATGCAACAAGCATAAATCAAAATCTTTTTCTCCTATTTGCAATACAAAAAATATAGGCATAACTAACAAGGAAGATAAATACTTCTCCCCCTTAAGCAATGAAACATGCATATTGTAACGCCCCAATTCCACGAATACGGGGACGTCACTGCGACATATATACGTAGGTCAGAAAATGCCCCACACGTATATACGCTAAGCAAAAAGTACAACAAGAAACAGAGTACACGACAAAACGTGGTATCTATGCATATGCCAACACAAGAAGTACACATATAAAGTTATCACAGGATATTATAAAGTATTACACATTACATGTGTATTACATCATAAACAAGTCCAAAAGAAATATATACAAATATGTATACAAAAGCTCACAAGTAGAAAGAAGATCTCGTGAGTCAAAAGGTAAGTCTGGCACGAGGGGACTGGAACTAGTCCGCCTGCTCACAAAGGTAAGCTTGGTCCTCTGTGGATGGCTCCACTTCGTTCCAAGCTTCGGAATCTGAATGTGCAAATCCAAGGAGTCAAGACATATAACAATAAACAAACTATAGCCAAGTGGCTAAGGGACATGAATAAGGAAAGGTGAAAGTTATAAGGAATATCAACTAACAAGTATGAAAAGCATGAAGAGATAAAATCCTAATACAATGAATCTACAGTTAACGTCTTATTATTATTACTTGTCTTACTGTGATATCTAACTATGTGACCAGCATCCCAGAGCACATAGATCCATATCCTAGTAAAGCAAGGTTATTATTGGAAACAGCGGTTGTATCGACGAACTATGTTTACAGTGGGTCCCGTGCATGCCCGGGACCACGGTCCAGGGTGTTCCGTTGCTTGATGAGGAACCAGCCGCAAGGCCTATCAGGAGGGACTTATGTATGCCCTTTGTCATGACTGTATCAGGAAGAGGAGCAAGCACTCCCCTCGGTCCCTGGAGGCCCTCAGGTCAGACCGGAAATATAATTGTACAATATACCTAATGCCACTGTAAACACGAACACATATCGATATCCGCATGTTCCCCCGACCCATGTGTAAGTTGGTCCATTTTATACAAAAGTCAAGTGCATCATGCTTGGTTTAAGAGATAGCATGATAAAAGGTGATATTCACTATTTAACAAGTCATGAAGCGAGAATATGTAATACAAGTCATGAAGTAACAAGTGGTGAGATCCATCAAGTAACATGTCATGTAATATCAGTTATGAAGCATGAACAGGAATAATATGTCACACATGTATCAATGATAAGATCAAATTCAGAAAAGAAATCAACTAAGTCAAACAGTCAGAATTAGTCGACTAGGTGGAAGGGTTAGTCGACTAATAGGGGTCTTAAGTCGACTAATAGTCTAGATGAGTCGACTAAAACTGGTTTCCAGAAAGTTGGAATTCTGTTTCAGGAATAGTTAGTCGACTAGGTGGAAGGTTAGTCGACTAACAGTGAACTTACAAGTCGACTAACAGATACTTAAGTCGACTAAATCTGTGATACAGAGAGTTGGGATTTATTTCAGGAATTATTAGTCGACTAAGGTCAAGGTTGTAGTCGACTAGGGTATCTAGTCGACCAATAAAATAGACTAAGTCGACTGGAGCCGAGAGTTGGTGTTTTCTGGTCCAGGGAAAGATTAGTCGACTAGGTTAAAAATATAGTCGACTAGGGGGTCTAGTCGACTGGTAATATGGCTTAGTCGACTAAAACTGTGAAATCAGAAAAGGTTAAGTTTCAACTAAGGTGGGTTAGTCGACTGGTCCCTAGGTTAAGTCGACTAATCGTGGGAAAAACAGTAACAGAACAGATTTTCTGATGGTTGTTTGATGGGCTAAAAATATGATTTTTATGGCAAAAGTGTACATGAATGATCAACACAAGTAAACAAGGAAGTCGTCTAGTCTTGGTGAGTAAAAATACTCACAAGGAATGGTTATGTGAAGCTTTATACGAGTTCCGAAGAGTTCGTAGTTGACGATATCACCAACTTGATCCTTGGCGATATTTCCGACGAAGTGAGATGCGATCCAAATCCAAGGTAGTGATGGTTGCTTGGGATGGAGATGAAAACCTAGGTGTTGTTTGGAAGTAGGTGGTTGAGTTTGAGATGAGGAGGAAGTGTGAAGGCTAAAATCTTGTTGAAGTGAAGAAAAGAGAAAAGAATTGTAAAGGAAGAGATTATATAGGGTTTGATTTTGTAAAGGAGGTGAAATAATGTAGAAAAGAGGGGGTTTGTGCAAATAGGGAGATGAGGTTTCTCCCTTGGCCAATGGTGGCCGGCCATGGAAGAGAGAGAGAATGAGGCATTAATGGTAGAAGAGTGTGGAACTTGGGATATTGTGGAAAAATTGGAATTGTGGAATTTTGGAAATTAGGAAATTCTTTGGCTTGTGAAAGAAGGAAAGAAAATAGAGAAAAGGAAAAAGGAAAAGAATTTGATAAATGAAGATATTTTCTTGATCTCCAAAAATGAAAATATCGGAAAACAGGTTCCGGGGTTTAAGTCTAAGATACGGAAAATATTTCGGAAAATACCGAAATCGTCCGAAATTCAAGTATCTCGGAACGACTCGTAAATTTTACCAAAAATCAATAATAATGTATGAAGACTTATAGTGAAAACCGTTGAAGAAATACTTTATAGTTTTAAAGCTAAAAATCCCGGAATCAGTTATCTACGACTCCGTTGGAATTTTCATAAATTCATAAAATTCTCAGAAAAGTATTTAAGTAGGGAATATGATTCTAAGAAATAAAGTCTAAAGGACCATCTAGAAATTCCTAACCGTTTGAGATTAAAATTCCAGGAATCGATCAGCGACACTGGTCGACACCGGTTTTGAAGAAATACATTTAAATTCAGGAAAAATCTAGAAAATCATATAAAATCTAATATATTGGAAAATGATATTTGAAATTGAAATCGGTCAAATACAGGAAGTAAATCGAAAAATACGATCGAAAAGCTGAATACGCAACTAAGTACGTATTCCGGAAACGGGGTATTACAATCCATCCACCTTACAAAAATTTCGTCCTCGAAATTTTCATAAGGTGAAAGGTAACAGGAAAAGTAACAGATAGAGAAGGATAAGATGGAAGATAACGATAGAGAAGAATAGAAGGAAAGAGTCTTACCAATCAAGATGTGAAGAGTGATGAGTTGAGGATAGCGCTCTCGGATAACGTCCTCTCGTTCCCAAGTGGCCTCTCCTGGCGCATGTCTGTTCCAAGACACCAACACTAATGGTATAGCCTTGTTCTTCAGTGTCTTCACACTTCTATCCAGAATGGGCCATCGGCTGCTCCTGATATGATAAATCTGGCTGCAGTTCCAGTTCGGAATGATCCAAAATATGACTATCATCCTTGACATACTTCCTCAACTGAGATACGTGGAAAACATTGTGCACTCCGTCCAAAGATGGAGGTAAGGCCAATCTGTAAGACACATCTCCTACTCGCTCCAAAATCTCGAATGGGCCGATATATCTCGGACTCAGCTTTCCACGAATACCGAACCGGATCACTCCTCTGGTAGGTGATATCCTCAAGAACATATGATCTCCTGCCCGGAACTCCAATGGCCTTCTCTGTGAATCTGCCCAACTCTTCTGCCGACTCTGAGCTGCCCTGAGATGATCTCTGATGATTCTGACTTTCTGTTGTCTGAATCAGGATCTCTGGCCCAATAGTCTCCTCTCACCGACTTCATCCCAACAAATCGGTGATCTGCACTTTCTTCCATACAGTGCCTCAAAAGGTGCATCTTGATACTTGCCTGATATGTTGTTATAAGAAAACTCAGCTAGATGAAGATGGTCTTCCCAAGATCCCTTAAACTCAATCATGCAGGCCCTTAGCATATCTTCAAGGATCTGGATAGTCCTTTCAGATTGTCCGTCTGTCTGAGGATGATAGGATGTACTGAATTTCAGACGAGTTCCCAAACTTTCTTGGAGACTTTCCCAGAAATGAGATCTAAATCTGGTGTCTCTGTCTGAAACAATACTGACTGGAACTCCATGAAGACGAACTATCTCCTTCATGTACTTGTCTGCCAAAACTTCTGTTGACTGACCCACCTGAATGGTATGAAGTGAGCTGACTTGGTGAGGCGATCAATGATTACCCACACAGCATTATTACCTTTAGGACTGCGAGGCAATGCCGTGACAAAGTCCATGGTGATGTGCTCCCACTTCCATTCGGGTATAGGTAAAGGTTGTAGAAGTCCGGCTGATCTCTGATGCTCTATCTTTATCTGCTGGCACACCAAGCACTTGGCTACATACTGAGCTATCTCCCTTTCATAGCATTCCACCAAAACTGCTTCTTCAAGTCCTGATACATCTTGGTTCCCCCCGGGTGTATGGAATAAGCTGAACTGTGTGATTCCTCTAAAATCTTCTGTCTGACTTCTCCTTGGGGAACACAAAGTCTGCTACCAAAATATAGAGTACCATCAGGATGAATACAGATATCAGTCCTCAATCCAGCCTCTACCTGATCTCGGATTTCTGTAATCTGGGATCTCCCTTTTGAGCTCCTTGATCTCATCTATCAATGTTGGCTGAATCTGTAAAGTCATGAACTGTCCTGCCTTATTACCTCCTTGTACCAACATCAAGTCCAATCTGATGATGTCTTGAATCAACTCCTTCTGCTGAGTAAGCTGGACAAGCACTCTATTCTCTGGCATCCTGCTCAGTGCATCTGGAACTGTATTGACCTTGCCTGGATGATATTGCAAGTCAATATCATAGTCCGCCATCAGTTCAAGCCATCTCCTCTGCCTCATGTTCAACTCTTTCTGTGAGAAGATATACTTGAGGCTCTTGTGATCTGTATATATCAACACTTTATCCCCAGAAGATAATGCCTCCAAATCTTCAAGGCAAAGATCAGCTGCTAACTCCAAGTCATGAGTTGGGTAATTCCGCTCATGAGTCTTCAGTTGCCTAGATGCATATGCTATGACATGATCATGTTGCATTAGTACACATCCTAGGCTTTTGCCTGATGCATCACTATAGATGACCATCCCTCCTCTTCCTGAGGGAGTCTTCAAGATTGGAGCTGAAATGAGCCTCTGCTTCAATTGCTCAAATGCTGCGGTACACTCCTCTGTCCATATGTACCTTCCCCTTTCCGGGTGAGCTTGGTCAACGGGGCAGCAATTTTTAGAGAAGTCTTGGACAAAGCGTCTGTAATATCCGGCTAGCCCAAGAAAACTCTTAATCTCAGTCACCGTCCTGGGAATGGCCAATCCTTCACTGCCTGGACTTTGCTGGGGTCGACTGAAATTCCTTCTGCTGAAACTATGTGTCCAAGGAAGGCTATACTGTCCAACCAGAAATCACACTTACTCCTCTTAGCATGAAGCTGCTCCTGCTGGAGAGTCTGCAATACAATCCTCAAGTGTTCTGCATGCTCCCTGTTGTTCTTTGAATAAATCAAGATGTCATTTATAAAAACAACTACAAACTGATCCAGATAGGGCGAGAACACTCGGTTCATCAAATCCATGAAAACTGAAGGGGCATTGGTGACTCCGAAAGGCATAACTAGAAACTCATAGTGGCCATAACGGGTCCTGAATGCCGTCTTCGGAATATCTTCCTTCTTCACCCTTAGCTGATGGTAACCCGACTGTAAATCCAATTTAGAGAATACACGGGCTCCATGAAGCTGATCAAACAGATCATCAATCCTGGGCAAGGATACTTATTCTTGATGGTACCTTGTTCAATTCCTATAATCAATACAAAGTCTCTTACCACCATCCTTCTTGTTTGCCAATAATACTGGAGCTCCCCATGGTGAAGTACTCGGCCGAATCAACCCTTGTCTGAGTATTCCTGCAGTTGCTTCTTCAGAATCTCTAACTCTGTGGTGCCATCCTGTACGGAGCCTTGGATATAGGAGCTGCTCCTGGAATGTATCAATAGAGAACTCAATCTTCCTTTCCGGTGGCAGTCCTGAGATCTCAGCAAACACTCCTGCGAATTCATCCCACACCGTACTCCTTTCTGCTTCTGAACCTCCGAAGTAGTCATCTGAGTCTTTCCTTGGTAGACTTCACTCCTCCACTGAATTGGAATTCCGGCTGAAGGGAATCCTGAAATTAATCTTCTTCTCCTACAGTCAATCACCGCATAGTACTGACTGAGCCAGGTCATGCCTAAGATTACGTCGTACCCTTTGGTGTCTAGTACGAGCATATCTATGGCCAAGATTTTATCACATAGTTCTACTGGACAATCAGTACAAACTTTAGAAGATATGATTACTCATTCCCTGTACTAATCTCCCATTTGTGGTCTAAAGATCTAACAGGTATAGAATGCAAAGCCACAAAATGGTCTGAGATATAACAATGGGATGCACCTGAATCGAAGAGAGCGAGAACAGGTTTGGAATGAACTCTGATGTTACCTGTTATCACCTCCTTTGAAGCCTCAGCCTCTTCTGCAGTCAGATTGTAAGCCTGACCTCTACCACGCCCTGCTGCAGTCCTGGCTCCTCTCTGGACTGGGCGAACAACATGCTGTGGAGGAAGGGGAAGAGCTCTCCTCATCACTGGTCCCTGGTTCCTCTGCCCAAGTGGCCCTGGAGGTGCCCTCTGTCCATTCGGTCCTTGAAGTGCCGGCAAAGTCTGATTTGCAATCCCATTCTCCGATGTGGACAGGCCTCTACAGAATGGTCTCGGGACCCACACACCAAACACAATCCATTTGCTCTCCGGCAATTCTGCTGGGAATGTCCTGGTTTCTGGCAAAAGTTGCAGATAGGACCTGGTTGAGCCATCTGGTAAGGAGCTGATCTGAATGGTTGCCTCATCTGAACCTTTGCTGCTCTGTATGGGCCTCCTCTTCCCATGGGTGCAAACGGCCTCTTCATGGCCTGGTTCTTCATCAAGTTCACTTTCTTCTTCTCTAACCACGCTCCACCTCTCGAGCGATGGTGAGAACTTCTGAGTAGGTCTTCAACTGCTGGGGCATTAGGAATACCTGTATATCCATCTGCAGGCCCTGCTGAAATCTGCTTGCCCGCTTCTCCTCATCCGTTACCATGTACGGCGCGAAGCGGCTAAGTCTAAGAAACTCCGCGGCATACTCATCCACGGACTTGTTCCACTGCTGGAGTCTGATAAACTGCTCTTCCATATCTTTCTGAGCAGTAGCAGGGAAGAATCTACTGTAGAAACTTTTGGAGAACGTGTCCCAGGTGACAGGCTTCTCCAGTCTGGCCTCTTCAGCAAGCCACCAAGTTCTAGCTACATCTTTCAACTGTATCTTGGCGACCTCGACTTGATTCTCCTTTGGTACTCTGGCTGCATTCAGCAAATCAGTGGTGTCCGTCAGCCATTGCTCAGCATCCAGGGGTTTCTCTTCCCCCGTGAATATAGCTGGCTGCAGCCTCCGAAGTCCGATATACTTCCCCGGCCTCTGTTCCTTTGGAGTTGCTAACTCTTGCCGGAGAAGTTCCGTCTGTTGCTGCTGGTTCTCCATCATCGTCTGAATGACCCTCAGAATGTCCACATTCTCTCCCGTGGGTCCATTCGACGCTTGCCCGAGTGGTTACGGCCCGTCCTTCGCTCCATACCGAGTTAGGAATAGAAAACTGGAATTTGAAAACAATTGGAAGGGGTTTAGGATACAAGGGAATGAATCAAGGAAGGAATCAAGAAGGACTTATTAACTTTGTATATTGTAGTTGGCATTAGCAAATTACTAGAATTTGCTGCTTGATTGTACTTTAGGTTGAGAGCCTAAGCTCTGATACCAACCTGTAACGCCCCAATTCCACGAATACGGGGACGTCACTGCGACGTATATACGTAGGTCAGAAAATGCCCACACGTATATACGCTAAGCAAAAAGTACAACAAAAACAGAGTACACGACAAAGCGTGGTATCTATGCATATGCCAACACAAGAAGTACACATACAAAGTTATCACAGGATATTATAAAGTATTACACATTACATGTGTATTACATCATAACCAAGTCCAAAAGAAATATATACAAATATGTATACAAAAGCTCACAAGTAGAAAGAAGATCTCGTGAGTCAAAAGGTAAGTCTGGCACGAGGGGACTGGAACTAGTCCGCCTGCTCACAAAGGTAAGCTTGGTCCTCTGTGGATGGCTCCACTTCGTTCCAAGCTTCGGAATCTGAATGTGCAAATCCAAGGAGTCAAGACATATAACAATAAACAAACTATAGCCAAGTGGCTAAGGGACATGAATAAGGAAAGGTGAACAGTTATAAGGAATATCAACTAACAAGTATGAAAAGCATGAAGAGATAAAATCCTAATACAATGAATCTACAGTTAACGTCTTATTATTATTACTTGTCTTACTGTGATATCTAACTATGTGACCCAGCGTCCCAGAGCACATAGATCCATATCCTAGTAAAGCAAGGTTGTTATTGGAAACAGCGGTTGTATCGACGAACTATGTTTACAGTGGGTCCCGTGCATGCCCGGGACCACGGTCCAGGGTGTTCCGTTGCTTGATGACGGAACCAGCCGCAAGGCCTATCAGGAGGGACTTATGTATGCCCTTTGTCATGACTGTATCAGGAAGAGGGAGCAAGCACTCCCCTCGGTCCCCTGGAGGCCCTCAGGTCAGACCGTAAATATAATTGTACAATATACCTAATGCCACTGTAAACACGAACACATATCGATATCCGCATGTTTCCCCCGACCCATGTGTAAGTTGGTCCATTTTATACAAAAGTCAAGTGCATCATGCTTGGTTTAAGAGATAGCATGATAAAAGGTGATATTCACTATTTAACAAGTCATGAAGCGAGAATATGTAATAACAAGTCATGAAGTAACAAGTGGTGAGATCCATAAGTAACATGTCATGTAATATCAGTTATGAAGCATGAACAGGAATAATATGTCACACATGTATCAATGATAAGATCAAATTCAGAAAAGAAATCAACTAAGTCAAACAGTCAGAATTAGTAGTCGACTAGGTGGAAGGGTTAGTCGACTAATAGGGGTCTTAAGTCGACTAATAGTCTAGATGAGTCGACTAAAACTGGGTTCCAGAAAGTTGGAATTCTGTTTCAGGAATAGTTAGTCGACTAGGTGGAAGGGTTAGTCGACTAACAGTGAACTTACAAGTCGACTAACAGATACTAAGTCGACTAAATCTGTGATACAGAGAGTTGGGATTTATTTCAGGAATTATTAGTCGACTAAGGTCAAGGTTGTAGTCGACTAAGGGTATCTAGTCGACCAATAAAATAGACTAAGTCGACTGGAGCCGAGAGTTGGTGTTTTCTGGTCCAGGGAAAGATTAGTCGACTAGGTTAAAAATGTAGTCGAGTAGGGGGGTCTAGTCGACTGGTAATATGGCTTAGTCGACTAAAACTGTGAAATCAGAAAAGGTTAAGTTTCAACTAAGGTGGGTTAGTCGACTGGTCCCTAGGTTAAGTCGACTAATCGTGGGGAAAACAGTAACAGAACAGATTTTCTGATGGTTGTTTGATGGGCTAAAATATGATTTTTATGGCACAAGTGTACATGAATGATCAACACAAGTAAACAAGGAAGTCGTCTAGTCTTGGTGAGTAAAAATACTCACAAGGAATGGTTATGTGAAGCTTTATACGAGTTCCGAAGAGTTCGTAGTTGACGATATCACCAACTTGATCCTTGGCGATATTTCCGACGAAGTGAGATGCGATCCAAATCCAAGTAGTGATGGTTGCTTGGGATGGAGATGAAAACCTAGGTGTTGTTTTGGAAGTAGGTGGTTGAGTTTGAGATGGAGGAGGAAGTGTGAAGGCTAAAATCTTGTTGAAGTGAAGAAAAGAGAAAAGAATTGTAAAGGAAGAGATTATATAGGGTTTGATTTTGTAAAGGAGGTGAAATAATGTAGAAAAGAGGGGGTTTTGTGCAAATAGGGGAGATGAGGTGTCTCCCTTGGCCAATGGTGGCCGGCCATGGAAGAGAGAGAGAATGAGGGCATTAATGGTAGAAGAGTGTGGAACTTGGGATATTTGTGGAAAAATTGGAATTGTTGGAATTTTGGAAATTAGGAAATTCTTTGGCTTGTGAAAGAAGGAAAGAAAAATAGAGAAAAGGAAAAAGGAAAAGAATTTGATAAATGAAGATATTTTCTTGATCTCCAAAAATGAAAATATCGGAAACACAGGTTCCTGGGTTTAAGTCTAAGATACGGAAAATATTTCGGAAAATACCGAAATCGTCCGAAATTCAAGTATCTCGGAACGACTCGTAATTTTACCAAAAATCAATAATAATGTATGAAGACTTATAGTGAAACCCGTTTGAAGAAATACTTTATAGTTTTAAAGCTAAAAATCCCGGAATCAGTTATCTACGGACTCCGTTGGAATTTTCATAATTCATAAAATTCTCAGAAAAAGTATTTAAGTAGGGAATATGATTCTAAGAAATAAAGTCTAAAGGACCATCTAGAAATTCCTAACTGTTTGAGAATTAAAATTCCAGGAATCGATCAGCGACACCTGGTCGACACCGATTTTGAAGAAATACATTTAAATTCAGGAAAATCTAGAAAATCATATAAAATCTAATATATTGGAAAATGATATTTGAAATTGAAATCGGTCAAATACAGGAAGTAAATCGAAAAATACGATCGAAAAGCTGAATACGCAACTAAGTACGTATTCCGGAACGGGGTATTACACATATATACTCAAATACTTCTCCCCCTTTTTGTCAATCATCAATAAAGGGTTCAAAGTAAATCAAATCAAACAAATTTTTTCTCCCCCTTTCTGTCAAAAACAAAGAGATCAAGAAGGGGTAATACAAATCAATCAATAAAAATTTATATGCGATATACACTCATGAAGAGGAAGACGCTAAGTTAGCTTCCCTACACATTGCATTACATGAAGAAGGGATGACAAGCCCACAAAATCCGTAAGAAAGAGAAAAATGTTAGTATTTGAAAACACATTTTGAAGAAAAATATTTGAATATTATTGTAAGATTTAAGTAATCTATAAGTTATAGGAAAACAGAATTTTTCATTCCTAAAATTAGTCTCTATTTCAAAATTTGTAATCAATCAAAGTAAGGAGTCAATTGTACTTCTCATCTAGTCTATACTTTAACCCTAAGTCATATGCATCTTCGTGGCCGTGAAGTTTTGACTAAGGTTCTTAACTCTAACTCTTATGCCTTATTTATTTATTTATATATATTTTTTTTATTTTTGGTGGTATTATTCTTAGTTCTATTAGGCTTTCTAATCTGCCCATGTAA